>MJUU01018045.1:11309-47793 GCA_002080025.1 Modiolus philippinarum
TTTTTTTATTCGGAAAGGTTAAAGTAAATGAGAAATAAATATGAAACGGCTATAATCTGAAATATACAAACATGAAAAAAACCATTACACGCAGTTGCATAAATTTATGTAGATACTGAATGGAGTTCAAAGTAGGATAATGCAGAGACTGATGTACACAACGATAGCTATAATAAGTTGTGATGGCTTTGGAAATCCAATCGTTTATAATACGTTTATGATACCTAACATTTTCTGCATTATAAAATACCTTTTGTTGGCTTGATATCAGGACGAAAACGCTATAATGCGAAAACGCGGGAACACTAAAACGAAAAAAAAAAAAATTGTGGTCGTTCGTCCAAAATATTGTTCATACAAAGCTTTTACACATATTTGACTAATATCCGATGAGAACTTACTTTATAACATTTAAACTTTCGTAATTTCATGTCATTTATAGTCCAAGTTTTCATGGTAGTTTTGCATTTCATAAATGACTTGAATCTACGAAGCTTATTTTATAGGACTAATGAGATATATGATCTTCCTGTAGCTTAAAAGGTAACCGACGGACATCGGCAGAACTATGTCTCTCCGATCTACGTTGTGTCGTTAAGAGAAAAAAAGTAGATTATCTCAATGGGGGTAAATCGGAGGCTAGATCGGCCTTCATGAGTATGTGTGATGCAGGATCGTCAAAAAAAAGTAATAATAAAAAATAAAAAAATGCACGTGAAACGGAAAGGGATGTCGGACGCGACGCGGGAAATGCTGAAAAATTTCACGTGAACCTGGAAAAAGCATTTCGTGAAACGGCAAAGTTGAAAAAAATGTGGAATTTTGGGAAAGGGAGTCCCGCTCTATAGTGATCTCATATGTACAGGGATGGAACGAAAAAAAATTACTAATTGTTATATTTCCAAACTTATGAATACATTTTGAAATTTACGAAATTTTAAATTTACAAAATGGTAAACAGCTATTGTAACTTTTCTGACGGAATCCAGAATATCATCTCTGATTTAACGTAACCGTGTCTAATATTCATTGCTAAATTTGACTCAATATACACATCGCAGGATCCAACCTTCGAAGGTGTCGGTTCCAGGCTATTTTTTGCTTTTTTGCCAGTTTTTGTCAATTTTTCCCTAAATTCTGCACGAAATTTAGAAATATTTCAAGATCCGCCTAGTATGATACATCTGTCACATATATGTATACGTGGGTAGCAATATCTTAATTAAGAATCATTTTTGATTGCCTTTTTCGTATTTTAGCTCAATGCATCTACCATTTCCTTACTGTGGTGGGGCATGGACTTGTCCTAGTTTTGATTTCTCACAAACGCGAAATTAAATACTTTGAAGAAATACTGCAGTTCAAGTATTTTTCTATACATCAAGATGATGCGGTAAAAACGTAGAAAATCTCCCACCGTGATCAAAACAAAACAAAAAATAAATAAATAATCAAATAAAATAAATATACAATATATAAATAAATAAATGAATAAAAAAAGGAAAAATCAGCAAACTTCATTAGTAATGCTAGCCGTTTCTATACTATAAAAACAAAAATTCAATAATTTATTTTCATTGAATAATGGGCCCAATAGCTTTTCTCTTTCATTTGAAAACCAGCTTTGATATTAATTCTTAGTAATAATATTTGAATACTGCTAAAGTGTGCTTCTCATTGCATAGAGGGTACGTGTTCGACGTTTTACACATAAACGTCATGAAATTATGTGCTGACGTCATACGCGTTGAAATTCATTTTAAGAACACTGACAATGTTTTGATAATATTTGAACCATAAAGGCAGTCGAAAATTCGAGTATTTTTAACTTATGACACAGGATTTGGAGATACGACTACTCTTACGAGTGGTCTCGAGTACTCGTAAGTTTACGATCAAAATCTTAGGAAAATCGTAGCTACGATTTTAATGTGAAACGGCCGCCAGGTTTTTAGTATAACCCAAAAACAACGACTAAAAAAAGTTCCGGACCTTAATTCACTTCTCGTCATCATAATATCATGTCCACATAACGTAATGACAAAACCTAAGAACGTAAAGTCAATGTATATCGGCAACACGTAAAGAAAACACCACATAACGTAAAGACAACTCCACATAACGTAATAGTAAAACCACATAACGTAAAGTCAAAACCACATAACGTAAAGTCAAAATCACAAAACGTAAAGTTAAAACCACATAACATAAAGTCAAAACCACAAAACGTAAAGATAGACTGACATAACGTAAATAAAACACGACCCAACGTAATGATATATCGACAGCACGTAATTATATGTACACATCATAAGACAGTTTTGGCGTTCCATACAAATATGTAATGCAAATTCTTATTAGAAACTCGATTATTAAGAATATTCAGTATAACTCTTAACATCAAATTAAAAAAAACAAAATTAATCCAACTGTTCATCACGAAGAACATCGATCGGTTATCTCCCTGTACCAAAGTGGAGATAATCTTTAATTTCAATATCAAACGAGGCTATTGACATGCTAATTAAAATTAACGTCACTTTAACCATATATAACTAACTTGGTACAGGGAGATAACCGACCGATGTTCCTCATCACAAAAATATAATTTATCAGTTATTAGAGATATTTTGATCCGTTACTAGAATTTGTTTTTCTTTTGTTTGTAGACAAAACAGTCAAACACACATCGTTAGCGCTATATCGCTACCTGTGTCAACATATTGTAGGTTCTGAAGAGACAGTTAAAGCTAAAAGATCACTAATAACAACAAATGATTATTTGGGTTATACTGAGGACGTAATTACAATTACCAGTGGTAGTTTTGGTGAAGGGCTTGAAATGAAAGGAAACGATTATGATTTTATGTATGTTGTTAAACATCCACCAGTATATTAACTAAAACCAGATATTAGATATGATCTGCCTTATTGTTACTTGGAAATAAACACCGATTACACAAAACTGGGTTTTGTAAGATTACGACTATCATGCATGTTTTCCAACTTCTTCAATATTTTTGTCTAACAGTCTTTTCAAATCTTTTTTTCGTCAGCATGTCATGTCAGAATTTAGCAGAAGTCAACCGTGGGCCATGTTTATCAGACAAATATGGTGCATTTGACCACGCTATTTGTCTTCACAGCAGTTCATGGACAAGTCAAGCAGATTATTGGAGAACAAGACCGAGAACATTATGGCCAAGTTCTGAAGTTGTATCCAGAATAACAGATCATGGAGTTCTTTTCGTCCCTGTTGGAGTAAAAGGTTCTCAATATGAAGATATTGAATGGCGGATATCTTTTTCGATGGGCGAAAAAATGTTAATTTATTCTTTTACCCATACACAACTTCTTTGTTACGCTTTGCTCAAGATTGTTTTAAAAGATATTTTAAGTCCAGACATAAGATGTAAGGATCTTCTGTGTTCCTATTTCCTAAAGAATATTTTGTTTTGGGTGTCAGAAGAAATGACTTTCTCTGGATGGAAGCCACATAACCGCATCTATTGTTTCATGCAATGCTTTAAAAGATTGTATATTCATTATGTCCTCATTACTTCATACCAGAGATCAACATGTTCGAAAACAGGATAGAGAGATAAACTTTATAAGTTATATAATTTCGGTTGGCGATGTATTTCATTTTCGCCTCAGTTTCAGAACTTTTTCAACAATACTTATATACCAACTGAATTGGCTCAGTCATTTGTTGATCAATTAGAACAAATATGTTCGTTAGTTTTAATACATATTAATAATGTAAAAGACCCCAATTTCTTCAACAGAGCTGTTAAGATAATATTATCATAAAGACCAAAACTTTACCCTTGTTTCTTTTTCTTATTTGTATGTTTGACCAAAGCCCAACTCACACACTTTAGTACAAACGATAGTAATAAATGTAGGTACAGAAAATACAAAACTTGTCAAGCGTATCTTCTGAATGGTCTCCATGGTGATGTTGTGTCAGGTCGGTTACAGCTAGCTTCGGTGTATTACAAATTTAAACAATACAAACTAGTTTTACATCTATTAGCTTATTCCTTATCTAAATGTTCAGAAGACAAAATATACGGTATGTCAAAACTTTCAACGGTACAACGTTGTCTGCTAAGTTCAAACATTTTTGAGAGCAAAGGCTTATTTCGTTTGCTTCAGTTATTTCTTTTAAAACAATTATGCTTCATAAGAAAGTCAACACTGATTCCACAAGAACTAGAACTAGACGCACTTAACAGACATTTTTATGTACCACCAGAAGTGTTTGCTCGTTTTCTTTGTTTTATGTGTCATTATCATCTTGGTGCCACTAGAGAATGCAGAAAATCACTCTTTGAATTAAATCATACTATTAAAGAGAATTACAGTACAAAGGACATATCTGTTGGGTGCAACATTGTAGGTGTAGCTTTTCAAATGATTGGACAACACAAGGCAGCTGAAAAGGCATTCAACACTGCAATTAAACAGATCTTAAGGGTTTACATACCTCTGCTCGACAAAGACTTTCTATGATATATATGTAGAAGTTTAACTGTTTAATATATTGTACACAATAGTGTAAGATTTACTTGCTTGTACAGAGTTCTTTATATTATATTTTTTTTCTCTTTGTGGATCTAGAATAAATATTTTGACTGCTTATACTATGTGTGTATAAGGTAATTCAAGGAGGCTCACTCCTGAGGTTGTTTATATCAAGGATTTCTTGAAACCTATTGAAATACGGGACTCTCGATATAGGAACTCGCGTGTAATTGAAGGCGGAGACGATCTCCTCAAATACCAGTGAAAAGGATAATCGGAATCAAGTCCTATTGAATATAAATATATACCAACTAAAAACCAAACTATTTATTAAATTGTACTTATTACGGAAGCGTATTTTCTTTTTTGTCTGGTATTTGGAACTAAATCTGAAGATGATAGTTGATGATAGTTGAATTATTGTCCTTTTACTTGTAAACTAGTCATATATGTTTTTAAGAACGTCTTGACAAATTGGAATCAAGCTTGGCCACAATGGTTCTTAGATGGTCCTGTTTAAAATGCAATTACAATATTCAATGTTTATGTCAATGAAATTTAATGTTCATATATTGCAACACAAAGACCTATGTAAAATGGGAATTCGAGAAAAACAATGAATTGAGTCCTCTGACACATGTTCACAGAAGCAGTCAAGATTATGGAAGAGGTCTACACCTATACAGTTGAGATAAGTATTTAATGTTAAACCCAGGCAAGCCAAACCGGCTCATGTGAGCCTCCAGATAATAATGGCCATAGCATAAAATAATAACTCGCCGCGGCGAGATAATTTTTTTTTTGGTTACTCGCCGTGGGGAGATAGTAACTCGCCGCGGCGAGATAACCTTTTTGTTAACTCGCCGCGGCGAAATAACGTTTTTTTTTTGTTAACTCGCCGTGGCGAGATAACCTGTTTTGTCAACTCACCGCGGCGAGATAATAACTCGCCACGGCGAGATAACCCTTTTTGTTAACTCGCCGCGGCGAGATAATAACTCGCCGTGGCGAGATAGTAACTCGTCGTGGCGAGATAGTATCTCGCCGCGGCGAGATAATTAAAAAAAAATTTATGCATGTCCCTAATACGCTTCCGTAACTTATAATTTGTTCTGCATGACAATTATTTAACCAAACTTTAATTGACGAAAAACAATTTATCTGAAGCGCTAGAAATCGATTAAATATAAATCACCCTTAGCTCAACAGTGTTCATTAATTAGATATTCCCACTGAATGTATTGATTTTTTTACGAATGATAATAGATTTGTTTCCGGAGTGAACATGACTCAAAACTCCCGTTTTGATTAAGCATGGTAGACTTAATAAAATGGTAAAAAGAAATATGGAGGTCCTTGTGCTTTTAAAGGAGATACAAGACATTAAAAATTTGGCAGGACATGGATTTCTCTGGATTTTCCCTTAATTTAACATTAGTACTATCATTTGAATAAAACCTTGGAAGTTGTATCAAGAATTTTATGAAAACTTGTTAGTTGTCTTAATTTTGTTGAAAACTAAGGAGTATCTCCCTCGTAAAAAGCTCTGTCCTTAGCTGATTTGGCTTTACATTTAGATCATATTTGGTTTTTTGTTCTCTGTCAGATTTTAAACAGCTTTGAGCTTGTGGTCTTCCAAACGTTTAGATTTTATCTGCATTGAAGAGACATAAGTTGTCGAAATGCGCATATGCAGAAAGTAAATTCACAGTAACTTCGGTAGTAAGTTATTTGTCCGATAGAAGACTTTCATGAAATAAAAAGTTGGGGTCCGTAGGCAAAATTATCTGAGCCATTTCACTGATAACTTCGGAATTTCGTTATTTATTGCATACTGATGTTGATTGATATTTTCAGGCCAACTTCTTCCACACCCAAATTAGATATACCACGCCCATTATGGTCAGCATTGACTTAAGTCATTTTTATCAAATATAAAATTCAAATATGGCACTTCTTTACTCGATTAACATTTTGTTTTACTGAGCGAAAAAGAAAAATTAAACTCGTATGCATATCAGTAAAGAATCAGGTTAGATAACTCTCCGTACAAAAATCTGTGCCTTTTGTTTGAATCGACATTTTCCTGTGAAATGATGTTATTAAATGTTTTATATCGGTAAAATATTTGATTTGAGAATGTTAACGTTCTTTCTGCAATATGTTTCTTTATCTAATATTTTTATGTAAAAATGCCAGATTTTTAAACATTTCGTACGATGGTTATTTTCTATTAAACCGCATTTTCAGCATGTTAACTTGGAAACCCACCAAAACCCATCTAACTTATGAAAGATTTGTTATTCACATATCTGCAATGCAAATTTCATTACAATCAGACCTATGGGAATTTTTGGATTTACTGATAAAAATGTAAATTTTTGTAGTTTTTGCGCGTGGTCTTTCGATTTTGACTCGTGTTATGTTCCTTTGACCACGAATTCTTAGTTTTTTTTTTCACTTTGAATGTGCTGCCATCTGGCGTTAATTGATATACCTAAACTCGGGTTAACCCGCGTTCAATGTTACTTTATTGTTCAGTTAAACCTAACATTTATCTCGGAGGGGTGCCATTATATATTGTGGTCAATATCTCGGCGGACTTTTATTCCCCGAGGGGGTATTC
The DNA here is from genome assembly GCA_002080025.1 of Modiolus philippinarum. Taxonomy (NCBI): domain Eukaryota; kingdom Metazoa; phylum Mollusca; class Bivalvia; order Mytilida; family Modiolidae; genus Modiolus; species Modiolus philippinarum. The sequence goes on from MJUU01018045.1 coordinate 18,466, forward strand.
GCCAACCCAGCAGGTCAGAACTTCGATGCTTGCCATGAAAATCGATTTTATTTTGAAGCTTTTAATATACTTAATTTTACATCTTTATTTAAAATTAAGGAGGATTTTTATCATCTTGTAAAGCCCTTTCTTTGGCTGATATTAGCTGTAAATGTTAATCGTAATGCTCATTTGTTCTGTATCAGCTTTATAATTCTTTCTAATAATGTCCACCCAATATCTTGGTTTAATCTGCAATGAAGAGACACGACTTGTCTAATTATCCATCCGTTAAAATGAAATCAACAGTAATTTAGGTATTTAGTTATTCAAATCTATGATGCTTTATTCAATCTGTATTTGCTTTTATTCACTATGTATTTGCTTTTATTCACTCTGTATTTGCTTTTATTCACTCTGTATTTGCTTTTATTCAATCTGTATTTGCTTTTATTCACTCTGTATTTGCTTTTATTCAATCTGTATTTGCTTTTATTCAATCTGTATTTGCTTTTATTCACTCTGTATTTGCTTTTATTAAATCTGTATTTGGTTTTATTCACTCTGTATTTGCTTTTATTCACTCTGTATTTGCTTTTATTCACTCTGCATTTATCTAAAGCCTTTATACAATCAGCCTTTCTTAGTTCCAATTTAGCCTAGTTGCAACGAATTGCACCCAGTTTATGGTTTGGTGAAAGCGGGTGTATGTATTTTAGCTTGTTGCCGCTATACAGAATTTATTACTCTTCGGATCTAAATGAAATTTTACCTGTAGGTTCGTAATAATAAAATCTCAGTCGAGTTCGATTTTGAGCAATATCAGATCGAAACTTTTCTTTTATTTAACATTTTAGGATGTTTGAAATTAAAATCAGGAAATAAAGGTTAAAATCACATGTTCGGTATGATTTAAGAACAAAAATAGCTTATTTTTTTATTGTTCATACAGAGACATGTTCCCATGAGATTTACATCAGATAGCCCTTTTTACTTGTATGTACATAACATACTTTTTAGGGGGGTTTTCATAACTTCAAAATAAGATATAATGAAAGTAAGAATTTTAAAAGAGCAGATAATAAAACTAAGGGAGCCCAGAAAAAAAAACCAAAAGGCTTGGATGCAGAGGCAATCTTAACACATATAGACATTCACCTTCATGCGGAAATGTCCGTGTTATGAGGTCTGAAAGTGTCGTTGATCACTGTCATGTTTGGGCGGGAAACCTTTTCGATTTCCATTTTATCGTAAATTTCCGTGTCACATGACCCGACTAACGAACTCTTTTCCCAGAGTTGCATTTCATAACAGAATATGAGACTTCATTATAGTCTACCTAATTATTAATGTGTCTCCGTGTGGTATTATTCTACCATCTTTGTCCAAAATTTGTTCTTTCAGGTTTCATATATTTGCAAAGTTAACATTATCATTGTGTTGCATGCGTTCACGCAGTGGCGACATATGGGGATCACTATCCATCGTCTTGCGTCGGCGACGTCGTCGTCGGCATCACAAAAATTTCTGTCGCATTTTTCTCAGCAACCACACATCACAGCCTTCTGCAATTTGGCATGCAGTATCAGTATAGGGACATATACCCTGAAAGAGAATTTTGGATCTCTTGAATGCCCAGTTCCTGTTTTAAGGAACTTAGAATATTTTCCACTTCTTGTTGGCGTCACAAAAATTTCTGTCGCATTTTTCTCAGGAACCACACATCACAGCCTTCTGCAATTTGGCATGCAGTATTAGTATGGGGACCTTTACTGTGTTAGACAATTATGGATCTCTTGAATGCCCACTTCCTGTTGGACGGAACTTAGAATATTTTTCACTTCTTGAAAATTTCTGTAACATTTTCATGATTTTTTCTCCGGAACCACAAATCCCTGGCTTCTGTAATTTGGCATGGAGTATCAATATGGGGATCTCAACCATGTAAGAGAGTTTCGGATCTTTCGAAGGCCCATTTACTGATTACAATTTTTTTCACTTCTTGAAAATTTCTGTCACATTATTCTCAAGAACCACATATCGCAAAGAATATGGGGACTTATACTGTTACAGACAGTTTGGGATCTCTCGAACGTCCACTTCCTGTTTGACGGAACTTGGAATTTTTTTTTTGCTAGCCTTCTTCAATTCAACATTGAGTATTAATATGGGGACTTATACTGTGTAAGAGAGTTTTGTTTCTCTGGCATGCCCACTTTAGGGTTGATGGAATTTTTAAAATTTTTATCTTCTTGAAAATTTTTCTCAGGAACCACATATCCTTGCCCTCTGCAATTCAACATGGTGTGTGGAGGTATATATTTCAGCTTGCTACCTGAATACAGATTTTATTCATTTGGGTATTTGAAAAAAAATTACCTGCAGGTTTATACCATTGTTAAAAACTAAATTTAGTTTGAATCTGAGCCCAGATTATCTATTATATATCTCAATATATTTACTGTAAACCGGGAAATTTTCGCGATTTTCCTGTTTGGAATGGAAGAGCGAAAATAAAACGGCGCGAATATACTTGGCTATTATTGAAGTCAATGATAAAAAATTTGGCAGCGCGAATTCAAAACTACGCGAACTAAAATCCTGTCAATTTACCGCAAAATAAGGCGGCGTGAAAATTTCCCGGGTTACATAGGCCTCATGGTGACTTCAAGATGAAGAACAACAATAAAAGCGTTGTTCCTTTGCTTGTTTTTTACCATGTATTTGTAGAAACTTTGTCTCATGTGCATTTACTCCATATCCTTTTATTCACCATTTACAGTAATTTGTTTTTCAGATAGAATAAAGAACCTACAGATTCACACAGTTCTATTGTTATCACATGATCTTCAGCTGATTTTCTTTTGATTTCTTTTTAATTTTCATATTTCTAATGCTAAAGTTTTAATTGAAAAAATGCATCAATTGTAGTGTGTGCACCTTTTCATATTTTTAAAGGGAAAGGTATTTTTTTATTGTATGGATCATTTTATAACTTTATTGCTAACAAGGAGTATTGGAAATGGGTTTTGAACATTATTGATAACAAGAATACAGCTGATCATTTCATGTGATAATGCCTTGATATAGGTTTTTGATCTTTAATTCTATTTTCAGAATTTAACTAAAGATGGCTTAACTGATAAGATCAAGTGTTCAGAAAGATATGGAAAGAAGAAAAAAAGAGAAAGACAGATGTGCTCAATAACAAAAACAACTTTCGATTGTGAGACAAACAGTAATGATATATCACATGCAGAAGTGCAAAACAGATTGTGACACAAACAATAATATTGAGATAACATCAAGTCAGGGAAAGGAAAAGACAATCCAAGCTCATAAACATTCTAACGACAAAGACATACATACAAGTATAAAGGATAACCGTAATGGTATATCTAATTCATAAGTACAAAGACATAAAGCAAGCAGCATGATTCGAGTGGGAAAGACTAATAGTATCACATCTAGAAGCAACAAAAGTAGTTCCTGATCAAATCAACAGAAATGTAAAAATATCACTGAAATACTGACATCTTCAAGTGAAAAAAGCAAACATGATTTTTCAAAAACTGGAAGTAAAGAGGATATTCATTATAGTTGTAATCAAGAATCTGCTATGTTAAGAAGACTATCGACAGAAGTTGCTCACCAATGCACCCGCATGGATTCAGTCAAAAATTTACAGCAATCCTCAAGATCACAAGCTCTATTTTGACAACCAGCTGAAAATCAACAAGATGTTAAAAGTCTATCATATAACCCACAACATATCTTATCTTTAGTAGGAAACAAAGGAACATTCATTCCAGATGATGTAATAACAGAAGCAATTAGTTTATTTAAAATCAGGATACAAACAATTTATTCACTATTGGTGACTTCACACCTGCTGCACAACAAATTGCCTTACAAAATCCCGGGCAACAGTATTTCCTAGATGATGACAAAATTGCAATTATCTTCCTTCTGATTCATCAGCATTGGATTACAGTGATTTTCGATCCTTTGACCAGAAACATTCATCTCTTTGATTCAAAGAGATATGTAAACAGACCTAAGCAAGTGTTGCCATTACTGAGATAGATGTATGGGAATGCAGTTACTTGTGATTGTATAATGTAACCTGCAGTTGTTCAACAACCATTTGATGATCCCTCTTGTGGTACATTTTCAATAGCTTTTGCAGTCTCATTCATATTTAGTTGGTAAACCACTAGGGAATGGAAAGTACATTGCAAGGCAAATGAGAGATAATTTGAAGAATTGCATCCTGTAAAAAATTGTCTTGCCATTTCCAACTGAGGTATACCGACCAACAATTAAATCAGAAACTTCGGTATTTAGTGTATTTACTAGGGAGAAAACAAAAGGTAGAAGCACACCATCTAACAGATTGGAAGAACATGAAAGGAGAAAGGAGGCTAGAAGAAGCCGAGTTCAGATCAAAGAGATCGCGTATAAAAGAAAGTTTAGATCAAACCCTATTGTAAAACAAAAGGAATTAGAAAGAAAACGAAAATCTCGAGAAAGCATTGTGGTTAAACATAGATAAGCTGAAGCCAAGAAAAAATCCAGAGAAAAATTTTGTTGTTGAAAAAAAAGAAACAGATGCAAGGAGAAAATCTATAGAAAATCTTGAAGTAAAACAAAAAGAAGTTGATGCAAAGACAAAATTTATAGAAAATCTTGAAGTAAAACACAAAGAAGTTGATGGAAAGAGAAAATTTATGGAAAATCCTGTAGTAAAACAAAAAGAAGTTGATGCAAAGAGAAAATCTAGAGAAAATCTTGTGGTAAAACAAAGGAAGTTGATGCAAAGAGAAAATTAAGAGAAAATCTTCTTATAAAACCAAAGAAACTGCCAAAAGGAGAAAATCCAGAAAAAATCTTGTAGTAAAAATAAAAGAAGCTAATGCCAAGATATTATCTCGAGAAGACTTCAACTTTAGGGAAAAGGAGAATGAAAATCGGAGAGAGTCTTACAAATCTAATCCTTCACAGCAGGAAAAAGTGGCCAGTAGAAAGAGAAAACGGAGGCAAAGTTCAGTAGTGCAAGAAGTTGAAATGATAATTGCTAAAAGCAGACGTTTGCAATCTTTTAACAAAATTCCATTTATAAAAATTGTACCAGTTAAGTCTTCTCATGGGACAGATGATGTAGAGAAAGTTTTCAAAGACTTCCACGAGGCAATCAGTGAAGGGTGTGACTATGAATGTACCAGCTGTGGACAAATCTCCTTTAAGCAGTCTGTCTTCCACAACTAGACATTTCAAATTAACTAAAAGAAAAATGTACAACAGCTACCATCAGTACCGATGGAAAAGAATGGATTTGTCACACCTGTCTGAACCACTTCCGGAACAAGAGATTATCCCCACTTGCCAAAGTTAATGCTATGATGTTTCATTGAAACCTGAGACACTCCATCTCAATACACTCAACGAAAGACTGGTTTCCCCAGTTAATGTATGTATGCAAATGAGAGAATTGCCAAATGGGGGTCAGGTTTGTGTGAAGGGAAACGTAGTCAATGTTCCATCAGATAATATCAACACAGTACAGTCATTTCTTAGACGAGTAGATGAATCTGAAACAGTACCTGTCAAATTGAAAAGAAGACTGAGATACAAGACACACTACATGTATGAAAATATAAGACCAAATAAATGCATTGAAGCCACTAAGTATCTCATGAAGAAAGAACTATACTGCAAGAATGTTTCAGAAGGAATTGATAACTCATGGGCTGATCATGTGCAACAGCTACAGGACACTGATTGGAATAAATTCTTGAATCATATGGATAATGGAGAATCTAAAACAGAAAACGACCCTCGTCTCAGTTCCTCTAGTGAAAACATCAAACACTCTGAGAAATAAAATTGCAATGAGAAAATTACTTCAAATGATGAAACCACTGAAAACAACAATAACGAAGGAAATGATGGCGACTCTGATGCCTGGACAGAAGATGAAGATGACAAAGCAAATCCTTACTCCATGAATGATACAATGATGTTTGAACAAGTAAATTAGTATGCTGGACATCATAGTATAAATATTGCTTCTGGCGAGGGCAATACTCCAATTAGTATCTTTTCAGACAACATAGAAGATATAGCATTTCTTACAGTATTTTGTGGAGAGTCCAGACCCACAGCCCAACAAAGGGAAGTTATAGATAAATCATTCAGACATATGTAAATCAGAATTAAGACGTGGTGATAGAAGAGCATCAACTTCTGTGACCAATCTTTTCTTTGAAGCTCGGGAAATCCAGTTAAAGCAAATAAAGGATATAGTCTGGCTTTCAATGAGACGATATAAGACCAAAAGAGAGGTTTAAACAGCAAAGGACGCACGTTATCGTGAGATTGTCGACTATATGGTAAAACTTGATGAAGGCTACAGAATATTCAAAACACTTTGAGGATCTCCTCCCTATTGGGAAAATACTAAAAGAGACATTTTTTCTTTGATTGGACAATTAGGGATTCCGACATTGTTTATTACCTTGTCAGCAGTTGAAACTCACTGGGAACCTTTGTTTATAACACTTGGTAAATTGTTAGACAAGAAGATTTACACTAATGAGGAATTAGATGAAATGACATGGAATGAGAAGTTCAGGCTTATTAGATCAGACCCTATGACAGTAACATGCTACTTTGACTATCGAGTTCAACAATTATTTGAGACCTTTCTATTTGCTTCTTGTGCACCTCTTGGTTTTGTCAAGAAATATTTCTATCGGGTGGAAGTTCTCCCCATATTCATGGTGTTTTATGAATAGAGAATGCCCAAAAGTTTGCTGTAGACGAAGCAGAAACAGTAGAATAGTTTATAAGTAACATCATTAGTACCTCTACTTTTGAATCCTTGGTAAACTACCAGAGTCATCGTCACTCCAATAATTGTCGTTAAAGTAAAAAGAAAAAATGTAGTTCTAACTTTCCTATTCCACCAATGAAATAATAAAAAATCTTAGAATCCCTGGAAGTATTAGACGAAAAGGAGATGAAATTTCACAAGGAAAACTGGGCACTAATATCAAACCAGTTGAAAAATCTAGAGAAAGAAGAATCACAATCAGCTGATGAATTTATTCATGCACTTGGTATGACAGAAGACAACTACATCAATGCTATCCGAAGTTCTTGGAAAGAAACAAGAGTGTTCCACAAAAAAAAAAATACTGATGCAACCCGGATCAATGATTACAGTCCTTCTGTTATTAATGCATGGTAAGCAAACCACGATATACAATATATACGTGATGCTCATGCCTGTGCAACGTATATCGTCAGTTATATCAGCAAGGGACAATGAGGTATGAGTCATTTGTTAAAGAGAGCATGTGATGAAGCAAGAGACAAAGGAAGTATAATTAGAAACCAGGTCAGATCAAATTCAGCAAAAATATAGAACACACCGTACAACCGCGATGTATCATTTTGAGCAAAATCTGCATGATACGGTCAAAATTGAGATAAACAATAAAAGGCATTGAAAGACCAAAGTTATTATATATATATATTTCATTTTGTATCTACGTGTTTATAGGCGGAACAAACTGCAATTTAACTTCAATTTTAAACAATACATTGTTTGCTTTTGGTTACATATTTAAAGACATATTTTGATTAATTCAACCCTGAAACAGAAAAAAAAATATATTTTCAACTTTTCAATTCAAATACTTCCCAATAGCGTATTAAATTCAAAATTATTTTTATTTTGCGTGATATATCATTCCATTGTCTTACTTTTGATACCACAAACACGATTTTGTATTCTGTCGTTATCGAGAAAACTACGTTTAAATGGAGGAAGTCAGAGAAAAAAATGATACGATGAAAATCTACTGTATTTTCACGCAGGCTACGATAATTATTGCACAATGATACGATTGAAATTGTTTCGTTGAAAGAATCCTACCCAATATAGTTTAAAATACTAAGTTTAAAGAAACATGCTGATCGGCCACTTTCTTTTTTTTCGAGTTACTTGTTGGTTAAAAGCTTCGAAAGTGTAAATAGAATCACAAAATAAAGACATGGAATGTAGTAAAGACAGAATAACTGTGGTAAACAAAAAGACGGAATACGAAGTATAATCATACAGTTTTCTGTAAGATTAAGTCGGGTTCGTGTGTACCACTTTGTACTGGAATTGTTATTTCTTTTTGTGAAGATTCAGATTCATTAAGGAATATCTCCTTCATACAGCTTATTTTGGCCTTCCATTTAGATCATTTCTATCAGTTTCTAAACATTTATGAGTTTACGGTCTTCCAATGTTTTTGATTCTATCTGCACTGAAGACACATGGGTTCTCGAAATGGCCATATTCGGAAACTAGTATTGAGTCATTTGTTACCATCGGGTCGATGCCTCTGCTGGTGTACTGTTAGCCCTCAAGGATATTCAGCAACTTTGGTGCTATCCCGAAAGCCGATTTTATTTTAAACTTGCAATATCTAAATTTTTTGAAACAAAAGTTATCGAAATGGCCATATGCGGAAAGTAAATTAATAGAAACTTCGGCACTTTGTTATTCCTTAAATCTTTGTATCATGGACAATACTTTGTTACTCCTTAAATCTGTGTATCATGGACAATAAATGAGTGCGTGTATCTCATCTTCAATAACACGAATTCGTGTCTCGATTTTCTTTTTAGCCTTGAATGGGCAATTCCACACCTTAACACCTTAACTATTTTACCAAAAGTCTTCAACTTGATAGCAAAATTTTATATTGAAATTAGATAAGCACATCCATTTCGAGAAGAAGGATTTTCTATCTTTTTGAAACCTGAGAAACATTTTTGACAACACTCATTAATGAACACAATTTTTATTTACATTCACAAGTAAGTCAGTAAATACAATAATGATTTAATTAAAAATTAGTATACATTTCTTAACCTCAAATACCAAATTCATAATACCTTTGAGGATTCGAAACATTTGTTCAGCTGATTTAAGAACTTTTTTATTTACTTAACATTGCCCATACATGTACTTGACAAACGAGACTAGTGACGGACAATATTTTTCTATTGTATAAGGAAAACGGGAGTCAAACCCTTACACAAATAACTGCATCATTCGGAGTTTCAAACGCCTGAAAAGAATATACACGCTCGATACTGAATCTAGTTAATACAAAAACACTTCTTTCAATCAAAAACAGCAGCTCCATATTTGACTCCTGTAGTCGCTTACGTATCATACATTTGTTAAGAAATCAAAGGTTACTCCACTAATAAATTTGCATTTAGCCACAGTTAATCAAAGTGTCCTATTTGCTGACTCACCTATTACTTTGGCAGTATTATCATAATCCAAAAACTCGATGAGAGTCAAACCTAGATAAGTGTTGTCTTACTTATAGGAAAATTTTAATTATATTTAATATATCCATTGGGTGCCGTTTTTCTATTCTATTCCTTATTTTTTTTATATCAAAATTAATTTCTGATAAAAGAAAAAAACGATTTTCTGATTAAAAAAAAATTATTCTTATATCAGAAATTCGATTTTGGATATCAAGAACCAAGAAGAAGGACTTTGTGATTCGGAAACATCAGTGATTTTAGTGATTTGGACATTTCCATAATTTTTCAAATTTAATTCAAACTAATTTTCAACTATTTTGGAATTTAACAGTGACATTGATCTCAAAAGTGCATATTTGTTTTATTCTTTTATTTTATATTTGGCTTTAATTTTTTCTGTTTATTAAATTGTTAAACTTTGTTGAGTAGTAACTTTGCATACTGTCTACCATAAGTCTAAATTAAAGACTGCTCCCTTGTCCCATGAGTCCAGCATGCAAGAATTAGTTCCCCTGGCTTAAAAAACTGCATGCCACGCAGGCTCACGGTGACAGATATGATTTCTGATTTAATAAAAATAGTTTTTCTTTTGAGTGTCCTATCAGAAATTCGATTGTTTTAATATCAGAAATTATAATTTTTGATATCGGAAAATATTGTTTGATATAAAAAATAGGAATAAATAATATATAATGTATAAGTGGTAATGGTGTTCGTCAAGGTGATTGTTAATCTGCTTTTCTATTCTCTTTGTTCTTAACTTGGAAGAATTCTTTATCGGCAAAAAAAGAAATCGTTAAAGCTGTATCACTTACGATAAAGAAAACGAACTTGACATTTATGTAAAATTGTTTTTATTATTATTTGCTGTGACTGTATTGTGTTCTGATTCATAAGAAGGTTCAGAACTACAAATTGATCATTTTTGTGAATATTGCAAGACCTATATATAAACTGATTGTTAATGCTGATAAATATAAATGTTAAGTGTTTTCATCTAGAAAGGACATAAATGATTTAAATTTTAAATATAATGGAAATAATATTGAAACAGACAATGGATTTTTATATTTGAGGGTAATGTTTTCAAAGAATAGTTTGTATACATCAGCTATTAAGCAAAATGTAAAAAAATGCAAGAAGGGCTTTGTATGATGTCTTAAGAATTCATTTTTTGGAAACTTGTACTGAATTTAAAAATGTCAACACCTAATTATATGGTTTATGGTGAGGTAGGAGCTTACTCACTGTACACACAAGTACCTTCCCGTTTTATAAAGTTTTGGGCGAATATGGCATGTGGAAAGCAGGGAAATTTGTCATCTAAAATGTATAGATATCATCATCAATGATATTCCCAAAATCAGTATAAATGTTCATGGATCCAAACAATTAAAAACATTTCAAATAATTCTGGACACATAAACGTATGGCAGTCTGAAGGAAACATGAATGTATGGCAGTCTCAAGAAAAATTTAATACGCAGAGAACAAAGAATTAATGACAAGTTTGAGCATAAATGGAGCTCCAATATTGATAAACGTGCGTCTTATGAATTGTTTAAGGACACTTTGCAGTTTAAAAAGTATCTAGATATTTTACCATATAAACCTGCGCGTACATTATGTAAATTTTCCGTCCCCAATCAGAGATCGCCTATAGAAGTTAGAAGGTGGCAATACATTGCAAGAGAAAATATGATATGTAAAAACATGTAGTGATTCAGAAATGGGTGATGATTTTTACTCTGGTTTGCAATGTAAATCTTTAAAAAAAAAGAGCGTAAACAATATTTCCCGAACTTTTCTTTATATAGAATCAATACATTGAAATTTAAAAGGCTAAAAGTGTAAAAAATATAAACTGCGTAGGTTATCACCCCTAGTAAGTTGGGCTCTCGGCGAACGGCCTCTCAAGAAGGTTCGCGTATAATTGGTTTCGTCCGGTTAAATAATGTCTAGGCCCGTTGAGAAAAATGTAAACAAATTTCTTAGGACGATTCAGAGTAATATTAGGTACGGTTTTTATATTTGAACATTCACCTTTACCTACACATTACCCATCTTACTGAGAGTGATTTTTTAAAGAATTATCAATATACGAAATTCTTTAGCTAATTAAAATATAATTCTTTTTTATATATTGCTATATGCTTATTGTATATTATATATTTTTATTGTACATGTAGATATCTGTATTTTAACCAATCTCTGTACCTATGTTCATCTATGGTTTTTAGGGAATAAAGAATCCTGAAATCCTGAACGATTTGACGTCACAATAGAAACATCCACAGAAAGGGCATTTTTTTTAACTTTCTTTCGGTTTTATCGTTATTATTTTATGGTTGAAAAAGGTTGTTAACTTCGACCAATTATAAAGACGAGGATACATTTCCTTGTGTGAGAAATTCTACGTACTTTTCAATCGTTTTACTTGGGAAAAGACGGAATTTCTCACACGTTTAAGATATTTAAGTGGACACATAAACCGACAGACTGACGGATAGTCAATAAGTCTCCCTAACTTCTTTGTCACATTTCATTAGCTGATTTGTTAAACACATGCGTGAATATCAAGTCCTAGAAAATTGAGCTCAAATTAAGAATACGGGTTCCATAATCAGTATTATATCGTATCATGTAGATTTCAATTGTAACTCTTGATCGTATCATGCAGCTGATTTTTATCGCATCATTTTTTCTCTGACTACCTCTATTTGAACGTAGTTTTCTTGATAATGATAGAACACAAAATCGTGATTGTGGTATCAAAAATAAGACAAATGAATGATATATCACGCAAAGAAAAATTAATTTTGAATTCAATACGCTATTGGGAAGTATTTGCATTGAAAAGTTGAAAAAAAAATATATTTTTTTCCTGTTTCAGTGTTGAATTAATCAAAATATGTCTTCAAATGTTTATAAGAAAGCAAAAATAATCTATTGTATCAAGCATTTGATCTATTTGAAGTTAAATGTCAGTTTGTTCCACTCAGAATTACAGAGAAACAAAAAGAAAATATAGATATAATACCTTGGTATTTCGAAGCCTTTTAGTTTTTATCTCAATTTTGACCGTATCATGCAGATTTTGCTTAAAATGATACAACGCTGTTGTACGGTGTGTAGAAATAAGCACTCAAGAAGCAGTCTACTTAGCTCTACAACTACCACTGAGAAGAAGTAGTACTGCCTTCTGCTTTATAAATACAAGTCCAGCTGATGAACGTCCTTTCCTTATCAAGACTGATGAGCAATTGAAGATATTACCTGATGATTCAGAGGATATCAAATGTGCCAATATCATAAGTCGGTACAGAGACAGACCTATGTCTATTTAGTCAATGTGCTTGGGAGATTTTGCTTCCTGTTATGTCATGGTATTTCAAAAGGCTGATGGCAAAAATGGTGAAACTTCAGTACAAAGTCAAGAACATGGTGATGATGATGTTGAAACACGTCATACTAATGATGAAAACTCTAAAAAGTTTCAACTCTATAGTGGTTGTTACTTAAGAAAAAGGAAAAATAAAAAAATAATCATTTTAGTTTGGTATAATAAGCAGACAGATCCAGAAGATCGTTATAGAGAGCTACTGATGCTTTTCACACCCTGGAGGAGTGAAGATGTATTAATTGGGAAGAGTGAAACTATGAAGAAGAATATACCCTTGTAAAGGAATTTATAAAGGCCAAGAAAGCCCAGTATGAGAATAATGGGGAAGAATTGGATATTGCTGACTAGAGACTACAAACAGAGGAAGTAGATGAGAAATGTTTTGATAATTTAGCTAAATCTGTTCAAGAAAGAGAGGTCCGAGACAGAGCAGAAGATATTCCTGTAGAAGCAGATAATGAGGACCTCTTTACGGACTACGACATTGGTCCAGACTTATGATTTAGTGAGTCTACAGAGGGAGGAACTGACATTGCGGAAGAAACTTATTAGAAATCGAGTCTCAGATGAAAAATACAGATCAGATGTCCAATCTCTGAATCAAAAGCAAAAAGAGATATTCTATCACATCCTAAAGACTGTGAAAACATCATCGAAAAGTTTTTTGTTATCTTCTTGAGTGGTGGAGCTAGAGTTGGCAAGACCAGAGTGACAAAAACAATTCACCAAGCACCGATCAGGCATTATAATACAGTTCTTGGAGTTTATCCAGAACGATGATTGTGTTACTTACAGTACCTACAGGAAAGGCCGTCTACCTGATGGCAGGTTTTACCATTCATACAGCTTTTAAAATTCCTCCAGTTGATTTTCTTGCTTACAAACCGTTGAGATCAGACACTCTGAACACATTAAGAAGAAAAGTAGCAGATGTCAAAACAATTATCTTTGATGAGGTCTCCATGTGTGGCTGTCGTATGTTCCAGATGATGGATTTAAGAATGCAAGAGGTGACTCGGAAGAAAGCACCATTTGGGTGTATAAATGTTATATGTATTGGTGATCTGTATCAACTGAAACCCGTAAAAGGCAGTTGGATTTTTTACTTTCCAATCAATGACTACAGCATTTTATTACCAAATGTTCCGTCTGTTTGAACTTACAGAGGTAATGAGACAGGACCTTTGGCATTGCTTTAAACAACATACGAACTGGAGCTCCAACTAAAGATCATATTGCTTTGATAAAGTCTAGAATGGTTAAAGATACAGAAATAAATTATCCAATGGAAGCCACACACACTCTCTGTTGACATGCACAATGAAAGATTGTTTGACTTAGCAACTACTGGGAAGACAACATCCCGGGCAGTAGATATTGCAAAAGGTGATGTACCAAGAGAGGTAAAAGAAAAAGTTTTAGTGTCAACTCCTGTTAAGTCTTCAGATGCTATAGGTTTGGGAAAAGTCTACAAAACTGCAATAGGACTTCTAAATGAGCTTACTGTCAATTTGGATGTTACAGACGGATCGGTAAATGGTGCTGCAGTCTAGGTCAACCTTGCATTATTTGGATGTTATTTGAATTAGAGGGTATTGGGAGGGAACTAAGAAGACAATCACAGCATTTATACACTATTCATATCCCTAGGCAGTGGACACAATTAAAAAAGTAAACAGGCAGTTTCCTGTACGGAAATACAAGAACGTCAAAGTCAATCGAAAACAGTTTTCTCTCCAAATTTCAAATGCCAAAACAGTACTCAGGTGTCAGGGAGACACTCTGTGCAGCTTCCAGATGAGAGACGCAAGCATGTGCACTGTGTAGCTCGTAGTATGGTTACATCTCTTGAAAACTTGTATATCCTTCCACCATTTAATGAATCAACAATAATTGTGTCTGAAGAAGTGGAACACGAATTGGATAGGCTTCGTACAGAGAGATTACTGAAGCTGTGCAACACTCATATCTATAAAATGCCTTATCACCATCTGAAATTTTGTTTTCACAATGCATAATCAGTTCAACTACATCTTGAAGATTCATAGCTTCCGATGTTCTGGTATTTGTGGAATCTAGACTCTGTAGTCAAGACAAAAAAATCAACTTGAAGGATTCACAACATTGCGTAATGATTTCAGTACATACAGAACATCAAAAGGAACTCTTGTTTTCATAAAAGATCATTTACAGTATAAATTCCAGCCACAGAATGACAATGAAATTGAAATGACTTTTGTGGCTATACCATGGTCCTTTTGATTTTCATATGGATGAAATGCACTGCAGTCCAAAGGAGCAGGACAGGAATATACAAAGGACTATAACAACTTGCAATTCTATCCCTCCAAACAATGGCAACAACATCATAGTAGGTGATTTTAAAACTGATGACAGAAACTATCAACATTATGCCACCTTTTCAGAATCAAAGAATTACCAACAAATAATCACTGATGAAACTACAAATAACATGAATAACCACACTACCATTGATTTGATTTTTACAAATATCTCAAATGATGCAAAAAGACATGATGTATTAGAATCCTACTTCAGCCACCACAAACCCATATGGACCTACATCAGATAAGTCTGTGAAACATTATGGATTTTTCACTGAAAGAATCAACTTATAGTACTTTGAGGGAGAATGTTTGTTTTAATACTAAGGATTAGTATTTGAGTTTGTACTGAGGAACAGTATTGTTTGTTTTTAATACTGATATTATTGTGATAATACTGAGGGACATAATTTATGATTACTTTAGCGACAGTATTGACAGTATTTCTGATTTCTCCGCTGTGATTTCTGAAATGATGCCATGAATTTAGGAACAATGCTGCAATGACTGAATACCACTTAATAAGATGAATATATTGTAGTGATCGTTATTTGAAGTATGAATTAGAACATTCCAATTTAAAGTATATTAAGTATGCAGTACATTTAGGATGGGAAAGAGGGAGTCTGGTCTGGAATTCCTTGGAAAATAAGAAATATTTTAATTCCAACAAATTAAATGACACATTCTGGATTCTATAAAGGGTTATTCTTAAATCCTCATGAGTAAATGGCTTATTTTGATGTCCCAAAAGATCATTATGCCAATCTAAATTCACAATCTAAATTCATTTAAAATACTGCATATTGAAAATATGAATCCTACAAAAAGGTATTATGCAGGCGACATATGTCTTCCCTGGAAGACTTACTACTAAGTTATGAAATATATTTAGAATTCCGAAGTACTTCAACTTGTTGTTCCTTGTCTCTTTTACAACATTTACATAGAAAAAGACCAAAACACACGAGCTGTAAATCTTCTGCTTGATGTAAAGGAAAACAGAAATTTCATGCAGATTTCATTAGAGAAAATAACGTTTTATAATTTATCTCTCTCATTTCAACGGTGACCCCTTAATCTAATTTTTATATGCAAACAATATAAACCTCCTCACCCACCCTTAAAGATGAACAACCAAGAATTATAGTCCGTATCCAATCATAAGCATCTTGGCGTTCTCATATCAGACAATGGCTTCTGGCATGATCACATAGAGTATATTTCAAAAAAGGCCTACAATCGTTTAAATATTCTTCGAAAGTCACGTATGATTCTCGATAGACTTACACTTGAAAAACTATATCTTTCATTTATCAGACCAATTTTGGAATATGCTGATGTTATTTGGGACACTGAAAATGTGGGTCTGATCCAAAAATTTGAAAATATTCAAATTGATGCAGCTAGAATAGTTACAGGGGGGACAAAACTCACCTCGCACGCAAAGTTATATGAAGAGACTAAGTGGGAGACTCCATGCGATAGACGGCATAATCACAAGTTAATATTTTTTCATAAAATTATTAATAGTAATACCCCAGAATATTTATCAAATTTGATACCAGTTCATGTGGCTGACAGACATTCTCACAATACTAGACAAAGTCGTAATTTAGTTGAAATAAGAACTCGTACAAATCTGTATTCTCAATATTTCCTTCCTTCAACTGTAAGAAATTGGAACTCGCTTACTAATGACATACGTAATGTTAAAAGTACCGGGTTGTTTAAACGTCTGCTTTCTTCCCAAAATAACAAAGTGCCTATGTACTATTATGTTGGAAGTAGAATTGGCCAAATTATGCATTCACGCTTGCGCATGGACTGCAGTTCATTTAATTCTCACCTTTTCGTCCGTAACTTAGTGTATTCTCCAAATTGTGTTTGTGGAGCAATTGAGACCCCTTCCCATTATTTGCTAACATGTCCAAGACATCGTTTGCCTAGAGAAAATCTCATGACTTCCTTAGCTGATTTACCTATAAATATTACGACACATCTACTTCTTTTTGGTTCTAATGACCTGACAGACGATCCTAACACTACAATTTTTATAGCTGTTCAAAATTTCATTTTAACAGACGATCCTAACACTACAATTTTTATAGCTGTTCAAAATTTCATTTTACAAAGCAAAAGAATCACACCGTAGCAAACTTGACAACCTTTCGTTAATATATATATATATATATATATATATNTTTTTTTTGGATTAAATGATAATTATATGATATAACTAAAATAGTACTAAGGTACTTGCGAGCATGATTGAATCAAATTCACTTTATGTGCTGTATAACCCTAGGAGACAGATTTATATAAGCTTTGCTTATTTTTGAATCCTGTAAATGTTATTTAGTTATATATGATTATATTCTTGTACTGTTCATGTACTGTATATGTCTTTGTTCAATAAATATGTTTAAACCAACAATATAATGATTTCAAAGAGCATATCGATACAAGGTATGAACAAAATCTATAAAAAATTGTAAAGCTATCACCTGATTTAGTCATTTTCTCATTCACTTCCATTTAAAATCCTAAAATTTTTCAAATTTAATGATTGTGCTTAAATGAACGATGACCCCCAAATTTTATTTTATGTCATGAAAAGTTACACAACTGCTTTCAAACACAGAATATTACACAAAATTCTAAAATACAAAATTAATACCCTGCACACACTTCGAATATCTTTTGATGAAATTCTCGCATTGACCATACTTCGCCATATGTCCTTGCACTTTTAAAAAAAAATCCATGGCTGAGTTCTGTGCGTTAAAATATCTTCCGAACCACTTAACTCGAGACAAACCTTAACAACAATATTGTCACAAGCTCTCCCTATCCAAGGTATATACGCTTTCCCTGCAATAGCTTCGGGTACACGTAAAGTTTCCGGCTAGGGACTATTTTTGTGGTGACTGCAAAGGAATACATTTTTATAAAGAATACCTCCATTTCATTCAAAACAATATATATGGAGTTGGTAAAACAATTCCCCGTGTTAGAGATGTATGCTCTTTATTTTTCTTAGATATGGTGTACTCGTACATGAGATAAAATCTCATGTGTACACTTTGTTCAATTACTATTATTTAAATTCATGTAAATTCTAAGGTCGCAGGTTTTACTCCCTCCTTCGTAGTTTTGTCCTTAGCTATATTTGATATTACTGATTATTCTGATTTCGTTTGGTTTTATGCATTTTACACATTTTTTTTAAATATGGATTTCCTATGTTTTGGTTCTAGTGCTGCTGCTGATGAATTAATTTCAGAAATGGCCATAAAGCTCATTAAACCTATTGCAGTTGGAGTCAACATATGTGTTATGGTCTCGTGTTCATTTACTCCATATCCTTTCGTAAAATATTACATCAATTGCCGACATATTGTCGCAATATCTCAGCTTCGGAGCTTTTAAAACTTTTTGGTGTTTTCAGTTGCCGCAATGGCTACCGAATCAGGCATCGCAATTTTAAATCAGTTTACCATTTATGACTTTAAACATGTTCTATAAATATTGAATTGAACTTATTATGTTTATTCTGTCTTAACCTTTTCAGAGAAAAATTGCAAGTTGGATAAAACTTCTGATATGAATACAAGCAATTCTGTCGAAATGCGCTGCTTCAACTCTACTTACTGTCCCCACTGGAATACTAAAGAAAATATAGAGCGACAAATAGAATTATCCTTGTCTAGTTTTGTGGAGGTATATTGGTAATTCTATTGATTTGATTATTTTACCCACAAAAAAGGAAATAAAAGGAATATAAGCAAGTAATTGAATGTTTATTGTTATGAGGCACGATTGATAATAGAAGAAAATTACAGCCTGCAAAGTGTATTGCCAGAGAATCAAATAGATAATTTCTAGCGGGAAATCATTTTTCAGTCTTTGGTTCTGGAAATTAAGTAGTAATTCTGGTCTGATAGAGAAAAGGTTTACAAGTTAATCATCATATATGTAGGTGTTTAGTTGAAAGCTGTAATGATCCTATTGTGGTCGTATCAATCTGACAATAAAAACACTTTTCTCTATCTCTATTACCCTTTAGACAGAGGTTCGAATGGCGTGACACATGACGACCGGTACAATTCATTTCAAGGAAAATGCTTATTTCCGCCCTTTTTTTACCTGAGATTTACCTGCAATGCTCAATTAAATTGTATCCAAATGTTTGTGTTAGACATCTCTTCCGTCAGTCGAAAGTTACTTTTTAATTGACGTACATTGTATTAATATGAGCAGTTCGAATTCTTCATTTTTTTTACAAAGTTGTATCTAATTCGAAAATTCTGCTGACCAAAAACATTTAAAACACTGTCTTAAAAGTTGCCAAATATTGCTTCTATCAGCCTTTTGTTAACTTATAAAATTCAAACTGGTTTTCTATAGGGTCTGTAATTTTCGTCATGTGACTCCCGAGATTTCACGATAAAAGTGCAATTTGAAAACGTTTCCCTCCAAAACATGACATTGCAGCATTATGACGTCCAAATTTGTGTTTGAAACGTCATACAGACTTACAGACCCTATTGAATTTTTTTGTACTGCGTCATCAAATAAGGCCGCTGTCAACGATTGCTATACGTGGAAGCGACAACAGTGTAAAACTCGCCGAAACCATTGTGAACTGATATTTCAATTCCATGTGTGCTGGTTGGGCGCATTGCATTTGCGCCAATTTTTGAAAAGTAGGGTATTTGCGCCACAAGCTTGTATTTCTTTTAATGCATTTATATAGGGATATGACCTATTCGCGACGATTTATTTTATCGATATTTTCACACATGCTAAAGTCGCGAAAATATGTTGTTTTACAGTATCCTGTTGCAACGCAGACCAGCTTTTTAAGATTAAGTGAACAAGAGGTGGGGAAGTGGTTGAAATAGAACGAAATTGAGCTCTCGTTTAAATGAGATAGAAATGTTATTTTTTGGCTTGTTTACCATAGATTATAGGAATATCAATTAACGCCAGATGGCAGCACAATCAAAATGGGAAGAACTAAGATTTTGTGGCAAAAGTCAAAATCGAATGACCACGGGCGAAAACTTCAAAACAAATTCATTTTAACAGTAAATCCAACAAATTCCATGAGTCCCAGGCGGGGAAGTAGTTCACAAAAATTGTCTCCCCTGTAAATTTGTTTACCTGCCATTTCCTCAAATAAACCAGACGTGTGTTGACACAGCCACGGTAAAAAAAATTCAAATTTCTAATATTTGCGGTATTTCTTTTACATTTCACATACTACAATGTATGTATCTTATGCTGCAACAACCGCTGTACGGAACAGATATATGAGAAATATATAAATGTCGTTGATTAATTCATAAAAAATTAAAACCAACTGTGATCTGATGGTCAAAACTGATAATAAAGGAAAAAATCTAGCCACCCTCAGAGGGCATGGGCGGAAACAAAATTTAGGGGTATTATTAAATATATAAAAAAAGTGATCGTATAAACCACATGAAATTGATTTCTGAATATGGCCTTTTTCAGGATCCACTTTTTTCAAGTTTTTAAGTAGGGAGAAAATGGACTTTTCATTGTATTTTTAGCTCGCGAGTGATTTGTACTCACCGTGAAATAAATATATGGGGCAATCAAAGGGGAATGTATTACTTTTAAGTATTTTCACTTCGTTAAAAGTCAAGATTTTCGGACACGTTAACTAGTATTTGAGGTGTTATATAAGGGTGGTTACTATTTGGTATTTTTTTAGAGAGATTTGTTGAAAGTTTCCTATTTATACAAAGTTGATTCTTGAAAGAAACCACAGAAAGAATGCAAAGGAGATAAAAATTCGATCGTGTTTGATTTTTTATTCTGGAGAAACGCTACAAAGGGCGGATATGAAAATTTGCACATGGATTGAAAGGGATATTGGCAATCCGTATACAAATTTTGGTCAAAATCTAAAGATGGCCTTTTTGGGGATCCACTTTGAAAGACAGACACTAACTTGATCTATTATGCCGATTTGTGCATCGTATATGCATCTATGCGTTCACCTGCGGCAATCTATGTTGTTTTCATATAAGTTCAAAATAAAGGAATGAAAAATATAAGTATTTTTTTCATTGGAAATAACTTTGATAATTATGCATCTATGGTAAACAATCCAAAAAGTAACATTTCTACCTCATTTAAACGAGAGCTCAATTTCTATTGTTCTAATTCAACCACTTCCCCGCCTGCCCTAGAGACGATTTTTCCGATTCTGGGTTAACGGAATAACATACACCTGTATTATACATGTTTGAAAAGAGGGTACCATGTCGCATCGAAATGACGATATCAGAGTTATTGGCTGTGGTCACATTTTATTTTAGATGGGGTCAAAGTCAGCTCCGAAAATTTTGATGCATTTCAAAGTGAGCTTTATTTCATAGATAAAACTACAACGAAATTCGAATGTTATTGTAAATTTTATTGGGGTAGTTCTTATAATGATTTGTCTGGTGTCTTTATTCAACAAGTTTCAAAGTTGGCATTCTGTTTTGAAGGCCCGTCATTTTAAATATTTGCACCTCCGTGATATGAGGAGTTCTTTCGGATATAAAGAACTGCGCATTTCTGATTTTTGTAGGATTATTCTTTAAAGGAAAGCTTGAATTTAATTTTAAAAATAGCCGCTAAAAATAAACTAAGTTAAGGCGAAATAAATCGTACTTTATTTTGTTATTGGTATTTTTAGTCAAATTTCCCCCAAAAAACTCGCACTGACATAAAACTAAGTAAGACCGTTCCTACTAAAACAAAACCCTATTATATTATCTGAAGTGATATGGAAAAGTGATTTTAACGTTAAAACAAACACATGTGCTTGGAAAATCAAAACACAAGCAACGTAAAATTGTCACTAGATTCCCGGTTGGGCTTGTCAAGTAATTTTGACAAGAAATGATAAGAGATATCCATCGTTGTACACTTGAAAGAACATGACCATTTGGCATGGTCCTCACATCGACTAAAATTGAAAAGCAAATTTTGGCTTTTTATTTGTTGATTTCTCTTTAACGGTGGACATTACATCCATGATTTTTGGAGCATAGGTACAGTTCGTATATGTACTTTCGTTAAAGTTGGAATTTTGCAGCAAGAAAGCATAGTTACTTCGCAGTCAATGAAAATGTCGTTAATTTAGACTCAAATTTACCCCGACATTAATACCGATATTCCCCGTGGTAGAGATGTATGCTCTTTATTTTTCTTAGATATGGTGTACTTGTACATGAGATAATTTCTCATGTGTACACTTTATTCAATGACTTTTATCTAAATTTATGCAATTTCTAAAACCTAAGGATTAACTCCCTCCAACGTAGTTTTTTGTCCTTAGCCAAATTTGATATTACTGATTATTTGGATTTCGTTTGGTTTTATGCATTTTAAACATTTTTTGAAATTATGGATTTCCTTGTTTGGGTTCTAGTGCTGCTGATGAGGGATTAATTTCCGAAATGGCCATACAGCTCATTCAAATTATTGCAGTTTGATGGTGTTATGATGTCATGTTCATTTATTCCATATCCTTTCGTAAAATAAGAAAAACAGTCAAAAATAACTTGCATTCTATGATTCAAATAAATATTTCAGGTCTGAACTTTATCGTGAATAATTTTCTATTAGAATATAAGAGAGTACTACTATTTTCTATAACTTTAAAGATACCATATCCCAAGCACTGTTTTAGGGTACCCTTAAAAAGGAGAAATTAGAGAAATCGTGACCACAGGAACTTTCTACGACAGATAAAAATTTGAAAACAAAAATTAGCCTTGTGTGATTTCGTTAACCAAAACTAGAAAACTAAGCGTCTTTTTGGACCTTTGGCACCCTACTAGTATACAAATTTACATTTGTACAAGGGAAACAATTTTTGCGAACAACTTCCCGGCCCTGCAACTTGCCATGTTACTAAATTTGAAATGGCAAAATGGTTTAGGATCCTGCACAACACGATACAACGATACGCATTGCCTAGGATCCTGCACAACACGATACAACCATACGCATATTTTTTTTATCCCTCACCCAACGTAGTTGGGAATGTGATATAGAACTCGTCCGCCATTCGTCCGTCCGAATGTCCGTCCGTAAGTCCTACCTAGGTGAAAGTTTGCGTTAAGGTTCATATCTGAGAAACATATGTGGTATATCAATCATTTTTGGTCAGTGGGTGCTTCTTGGAGAGTGATACTGCTTCACATGGATCACTGGATCACTCTGATCTACACCTTATGCTTCAATGACTTAACGTTTGCGTTAATGTTCATATCTGAGATACAAAATGTGGACATCAATCATGTTTTGACTCAGTGGGCACTCAGTGATGATTGGGGCACTCGGACCGACCTACATTTTATGCTACAAAGACTCAGGTTAGAGTTTGTATTAAGTATGAAAAAGGTAGGAAATGGGCTGAATGTCAAGGAGACAACTTCCCATATCCAGGTTAAAACTATCTAGGGGTCACAGTACGGTCTTCAATACAGTGAGGAACCTCACGCCATATAGCAAGCCCTAACTGGTCCCAAAAAGGTAAAAAAGTGAATAAATCAATGGGAGCAAACCACATCCAAATATCAAGAAACTAAAATTTTATAAGAAGACAAGGACAAGTCAATGACCCACATATTCCTGACTTGGGACAGGCGCGAAAATTGCGATGGGGTTAAACTCTTTTTCTTGGATCCACCCCTCTCCCTATGTGTGGTGAATGGCTCACAGTAAAAATCAAACTATAGAAAAAAGTCCAACTTTTCAAGACGAGTACCCTTACAATGAAGTACATAAAACATGAAGACAATACACACGGGTACTGTCCGGACAAATGCTCGCAGTTATTGACATAATGTCCGTTGACTATGATGTCAAGCCCTCTTACATATGAAACTTCAATTGAAATACTTCTAAATAGATTTGGTATAACAACATCATCAATTATAAAAGAACATGATATTTGCAATGCCAAATACCGCCAATATGAAAAATCGTTTAAATTTAGTAATGGTGTAAAGCATATAGGAGATTATCAATATTTTTGCCAACAAAAACCAGAAGTTAAGATTTAACAACAATGCTGTATTTATATTTTTTATGAATAAGTTTGTTCAACGGATTTAATAAGTTTGGAAGGACAATTTTTGAATCTATGCGCTTTGTAAATGATATTGCCATAGAAGTTTGGATGTGAAATGCCCTGTTGTATAAGAGCCCTGCATGAAGAAGATTCATATATGTGATACTAGATGTGGAACATCAGTCATTTTAGGTCAGTGGATGGGTCTTGGAGATTGATGCTGCTTCAGATGACCTACATTTTATGCTTCAATGACTCAGGGTATACTTATGTTTTAAGGTTCATATCTGTGATACTATATGCGGCACATCAATCATCTGTCGTCAGTGGATGCGTCTTGAGGAGTAAAACTGCTTCAGATGATACTTTGGCCATTCTGACCAATATTTTATGCTTGAAACTCTCAGGTAAAAACTTTGCGTTTAGTTTCATATTTGAGATACAACATGTGATACATCATTCATCTTTGGTCAGCGGGTATATCTTGGAGAGTCTTGTAGCCAGAGAACAATTTAGTTACTTTGACATTATTGGGAATTAACATTTTGAAACTTTGACTGAATTTGGAAATTTAAACACTACAGACGAGGGGGAGACGAGGGGATTAGCTGTCGTTTTCGACTGCTCCTGTCGTTAAAACATATAAATTTCCCATATAAAATGCAAAAAATAGTGATTTATTACTCGAAAAAAAATTCTTTTTGCTTGAAAAACACAAGCGAAGCTAGGTTTTTGTTTTTGGTATTTAATTATTTGTGTGTTATTAAATGAAATGGTCCTTGCAAGTTAGCAAAATTTTCACAAATCTCTGAAATATTAAGTCACAGAAGTGTCTTTTTTTATGAAATACCAACAATAAATTGTCTATCTGACACTGACTGTAAAACAAGGGCCAATAAAATATAGGACGACTTTTTGTGCATTAGCGTAAAAGCAGCAACAAACTACTGTTATTTATAGCCATTAAACCGATCACGCAAATATATTTTAGAATTAGATTTATTGTCACATTTGCTGCATTATTTTCCTTAAAAGCCTCAAGAGTCAATCGATAAATATATACACCGTACGCCAGCAAATGGTCAAATACCATGCATACAATATATTTGGTTTCTGAAACCTTGCATAAGTGTAATCTGAAACTTAATTAACTCGTGGGTTTTGTATTTTTGACAGGAAATCAATAGATACCCGATTTTATTCACGAAAATAAACTACTATAAGTAATTGTAATAATGATGAGTCAATAAAAATAACATAATACTTCTATTTCTTGTAATACTTTATAACGTTGCTAAATATTTTTGGAAAGTTACAATATTTGAATTTTAGATTAAACTTCGGAGCATTTTTCTCGTGCAAACCTCTGTTCTTAAGGTCTAGATCATACCTGTATTGTCACCAGCTTTCGGTTGAGGTATTTTAAATCTTCTGATTTTACTTTTAATTGAGTGGCATGGGATGTTAAAATGGCCATATACAAGGCAAAATTTGCCGTAATTTCGCGGAAAAGGCTTTTGTAATGTTAAGTGTTTGCGCTATCCTTTGTAAACCTAAAAATGAGCATTCAACTTGCAGCCATACATGCATGGAAGTAATGTCTGTTAACTGTCTAATGCTGGCAGTTTTATAAAATTAATTTTTAAAATTTTACCATCACGTAATGGGTGAAACATTGATCAAAGTGGCATTAAATCCCATGCAAACAAACAGTGTACTGACCGCGGCGCAGAACGTGCACTAGTGTTTCATTTTTTTTCTCAAGAGGTGACAGATTGATTTTGTGAAGTTATATAAGCAATGAAATTAAAATATTCAATAAAACACTTCGTCGAAAATTTCTCATTGATACCTTAAGAGTAATGATAAATACTGAAGAGCAGAAACGAAAATTTAATGAATAATTAGATCATATGTTAGAAAGCTGTATCCTTATGTTTTAATACCAGACTCAAATGAGCGACCAAGTTCTAGCGACCAATTTAAGCGACCTAATTTTGGGTTTGTTTGAAAACCAAAAATTAAAATCATAAGGCCATAACTCACCGCTTTGGGATATTTGTGACTTCATTAATTATTAAATTAAAATACTAGTGGTTATTTGGAGCGCTCTAAGATCCCCACACCCAATGCCAAAAATACATATTTTTGGGAGTTTAAACATCCCGGACAGCATGTTTTTTTGTTTGTTTTGTTTGTATTTTTTTTTGGCATATACTCCTATGTTCATGATCATGATATTGTTTACCTACATAAAGGTGCAATTTATTCAGTATTATAATAGCCGAATGGTTACGATTCCCTTCACCGAGTATTTGTCCCAGAGTCACACCGGTCAGAGTCACCAATGTGTTTCGATAGAGACATTCAGTGTAATTAACCGTAACTTTTATTTCACGATCGTCAGGGTATATTCCAAAAATAAAAGTTTTGGTGTAAATAGCTACACTGAAATTAAATATACAGCAACTTTGGTATTTAGTTAAAATATTGTTTTCAATACAAAGAAAAAAAAGAATATAACAAATCTATTTACGTTTTGTGTGATAAGACATTCTTTGTTTGACGCCGAATTTATGTGTTTCATTACTAAATTGAAACATAAATATGCAATTCTATCCACGTTGTTTTATCTAATTCAGTTACATAAGAAATCTATTTTTCAATCAAATATCTGAGTCCACGATAAAACTAAATAAATCCAGGAATGAAACTACTTCTTTGAAAGATTAAGTTAATTATCAAAAGCTTTCAAACTGATTGACTTTCAAAAGCTAGAACGACTTTTTAAAGTGAAGTAGAATGGCAAAAAGCACTAAAAGCAATTTCTTCCTATTCTCTAATTTGAGTTGAAAATAACCTATTATGTCATTTTAAAATTCAGTTCGATTGAAGCATAAATCCTTTTCTTGGCCTTCAGAGAATTTGTGTAGTGGATAAAATACCGAAATTGATGTTCTAAACTAGTTACTGTCAAAAGTAGCGAATAGTTAATTGAATTACATTGTATTTTTTTACACTCTGTCAAGATATTGAGCTTGTTTAAGACTAATATTGAAAAGCGGAAAAGCTTTTTACCTAATACATTAAAAATCTTATGTAACGTGGTGAAAGCATAAAATACAATTTAATTCGCACGTCTCTTGAATTCTAAACGATTCCTGCTAAAAGTAGTAATGGGACTTAAGGTGAATCGGAATATCTTTCAAAAGCTTTCTATTATAGTGTTTGAAAAATGTAACAGTAGTCAAAATTGATTCAAGAAATTCCAAGCTACAAATAGCAATTGTAAATTAATGTCATTGTCTCTTTTCATTTGCTTAACTTCATGTTTCCACTTTAATATGAAAACAGTTAACTGAATTAAAAAAAAATAAAATATAACAGAATCAAAAGTTTGGTCCAATTTTGGCTTTTATTTAAGTTTCACTCTGTGTAATGTTTTCTTACCAGCAAGAATTGGAAGGAGTATATAATAACTCGAAGTTCAACAAGCCGTTTCTCTTTGGAATTTGGTCCACCATCTCAAGCTGAAAAGTCCCGCTTTCATAATTATTGGTGACATTAACAAATTTAATTAACATGTATTATTTGCGCAAAGTCCTAATAACAACCACAAGCGGCCATCCATTTCATTATAAGTTTTATAACCACAGTTATTGAAAACAGTGATGTACAGCATGCGGGCGAGCGGACTGTCATATCCCTTCTGAAACTGTTCAAAGAATTTCAATGAAGCTTTGTCTGTAGCCATAACAAGTAGATGTAGATATTGTGGATTTTTCCGGCATCGTGTAATTTTATTCAGAAGTGTTAGCCTTTTTGAACCTAGAATAACTAGGTGTTTCGACTATATGCTTGTAAGTGCAACTCCTCATAAATCCATATAATTATATTGGATTTAAACCATACATGGTACAAGCGTTACATACATAATGCTGGCCGAACCTTTAACTTTGGTGTCAAAATGGCTGCCATCCGAGAGCTATAGTTTCCGAATGAAAAAAGGCAAAAACTATTTTCTTCAGAACTGTCTGATGGATTGAAAGTAAGCATTGTTGAAGGCCTCAGATGACTTCAAGATGAAAGCGTTGTTCTTTGCTATGTTTTACCATGTATTTGTAGAGACCTTATCTCATGTACATTTACTCCATATCCTTTCCTTGTTTATAACATGAAAGTTCCTCACGACTTATTGACTATGAGACGTTACTTTTATCTGATATGACATCCAAGATCAAATCTAATATGGATTGAATAGTTGCTTGACATGTCACTTTCATAATTATATCCATTGAGCTGACCTTGCAGTTAAAATCGCTTAGGTTATAATATTTGCTTTATACTGGTAACCTATACCAATTCCATGATCTTGGGAGTATCTTGTTTAGATTTTATTCAAACTATTATGTTGTTTCTCGAGACAAGACTATGGAAATACTTTTCATGAGTGAGACGGGAGTCAGTTTTGTACATATTGATGAGTGAGACGGGAGTCAGTTTTTCACATATTGAGCTATTCTTCTTTCTCGAACAGGGGAGGAAGACGCAGACTGATGTTGTGTCGACATCCATTTCTTTTTTTATTTAATATTTTCTTAATATCCTATTATCTAATAAAATTTGGCCACTTTGTCCAAGACATCGACTGGTCACTAAAGTAAAAACAAATACAAAATTAAAGTTTCAATTATGGTCTTTAAAATTGTTTATGTTTCTATATTTTTCTCGCATTTTATTTCATGTGTGTTGTATACATTTGTTTGTCACTATTTTTGCAGAGCAATTTAAATCGTGCAATAATTGAGTCTGAAACTACTGAATTACCAATAAAGTAAAGATTTGTCTGCATGTTTTTTGTCCTGTATGTCTGTTTGTTTGTGTGTCTGTATTTGCTTCCGAAACTTTAACATTTGCTATAACTTTTGAACTATCCAAAAAGTGTATAGGTCTAGTTAAGAAGAACATAAATCAATTATGTTATGTTATCAGCTTAATTACGTTAGTTTCATAGCGTGGTATTTTCGTACGTTTTATTAAGTAGTACGAAAATGCCACGCTTTTTAATTTCGCTGTGTGTTAGATAAGCAATGAAGGGATATGGAATAAATGCACATAAGATAACATGGTAAACAAATCAACGGAAC
>MJUU01018045.1:63329-84853 GCA_002080025.1 Modiolus philippinarum
CATGATCTGCTCCACATGTGGCACCCGTCACACTGCCGGTGAAAAGTCCGATTTAGTCACAGTCGGTGTTAGTCAGTCCGGCAACAAACTCTGGATCTAACCAAAGATATCTGTTCTCATTTGTGAAACAGAAACATTGTAATGGTCTGTAAAATCGTGGTGACGATCGGTTTTATGGCAATCAAACATCCCCTTTGATCTGATTGTGTGTGATATGTTATAGCTATATTTTACAAAAACCACAAAATACCAAATATACTGTGAATTTACTTTCTGCATATGACCGTTTCGACAACTTATGTCCCTTCAGTGCAGATCAAACTCAGTCAAAGCATGAATTTGGAATTTTGCAAATCAAAACTTTGTTAAATCCAATAGAGAACAAATAACCAAAGATATAAATGGAAAGCCAAAATAAGCTAAACAGAGCTATAAAACATAGACAATGTTGAATTTTTGAATAATTCCTTTAAACGACTGTTTTGCTTGGTCCAATTTATAAAAAATCATGATATTTTTGAAAATATATCTATTTGATGAACGAACTTATGTATTTTAATAAATTTGCTGAAAATGTTGTTTACCATAAGCATACGAGGTAGCTTTAGAACGATAAATTGATTCCATATTGTAATAACATTTCAATAGTCGTTCACTGCTGGACCAAATTTCAAAGAAAATGGATCATACTGCTTTCGGGAACAAGTCTTACAACTACTAGTATGTTTCCTCCAAAAATGTGTTTCGTGGCTTTTTTTTAATCAAAGAAAAATTTAAAATTTTTCACAATGTGCATAAGAACAAAAGGAAAAAGGAATTTTTAGGAATATTATTTATGTACGTGTGAAACATCAGCATACATGTAACTTTAAAATTGGCCATGAAAGAACTATAGTTCTGAAGAAATATAAATAAAGATAAGGGACCGACCATTTAATCTGAAGGGGGGGGGTATGGTTTTTTTTTCTGAAACAAATTATTTATTTTTTTCACGGGTATCAACGAAATATTTTTTTTCAAAATTAACATTATTTTTTTTGGGCAGAATGCCTCCTTCGGAAAATTTTTTTACATCATTTTGGCAGCCAAAATATTTTTTACACATAAAATCAGATCCAAAATATTAAAAAAACCATAGCACCCCCCCCCCCCTTTCAAGTTAAATGGTCGGTCCCTAAGTACTATTAAAAAATGATGACATTCAAAGAAATTTCTATACAGACTACGATTTCGACAACTTATGTCTCTTCAGTGTATGAGAATAAGGCAAAACATCTGCGACACAATTAAGAATTGTTTACACGAGACAACCAAAAACCCCCATCACAAAATAACTTCAAAATAAGGTACGAGACACAAGAAAAATATACTTTTCATAACAATAATTACATTACAAATCTAGAAAAAAACTGTCAGTAAAGCTCACCAATGTATAAACCCCATCCCAATTTGATTCCAGAAATTAAAAATAAAAATAAATCAAATCAAATTGCACAATGGCTCATGAATACTATATACCGCCTCTAAAGCGGGTATGATAAAGTAAATGCCAAAAGCAACCTAAAAATAAGATGTCAATTAGATATATTTCTTTCGCAGAAAATGTGTTATAAGGAGAATTGAAAAATATATTCCGTGCTATATAATAATATAGACAATCATAGTAGTCGGTACTTATAATCTTTGGCGATGCCGTTTTGAAAATTGAAAGTTACAAAAGCACATACAACTCTTACCAGAATCAAATTCAATAAAGTATTCATTTTTCCATTCACTGCAGTCTAAATTCCATCAACAGTTTGTCCCAGCTGAATAAAAGTTCCTTGTTTACCAGAAACCAGACGACGGTCAGAATAATCGCTGATCAAGGACAATGATTTCTGATGCCGAGATAAACCATATTTCATATTGTGATTCTAACAGGAGTTTCTCCACTAATGGAACTATTTGTAAAGTCTTCAGAGTTTGATGTATTTGATTGGAAGCAACGTATAAACAAAATCAATACACAAATATTTTGATGACAGTAAGCGGCTGCG
Organism: Modiolus philippinarum; assembly: GCA_002080025.1. Lineage (NCBI taxonomy): Eukaryota > Metazoa > Mollusca > Bivalvia > Mytilida > Modiolidae > Modiolus > Modiolus philippinarum. Next base: position 65,369 of record MJUU01018045.1, read on the forward strand.
TCTATACTGAAGATATCATCTGATTTATAAAGAAAGTAGATCTAGCAATTCATTATGCTATGGTCACTGCTAATTTAACGTAAATAGAGTCCTGTCAGGGTTTGATGTGTGTCCGTTCCGTTTGATATATGCCAATAACACTGAATGGCTATTCATTGAAGAAGACGAAAAAGCTAGTGATACGGAATAACTGTATACAATATCTCTGTATATATATATCTGCGGACCGTATAATTTAGAAAACTCGGAAAATAATTTATAAGACATCTTAGTTAATAAGTCTAGCGCATTTATCCATTCATTTCCAACCGTCAATGTGACGTTTAAACTCTAAAACAGTTTGTTTTTAAAGAGGTTTTATGTATTTCAATCTTTTTTATTTTTAATTTTTTTTTTTATTCATTTATGGAAATGCAAAATTTCAAGTAGTACAACTGACTCGCACAGACTAATAATATCTTATTTCGGGAAAAGAAAAGTTGAGGTGTACATCAGTGGTCATTGTTAACTCGAGTGAGTGGTTAAGTGTTTGAACAGGGGATGGGTTTGTAAAAGAGACGACCCCAAGTACTGGTTTGAGCGGAATTCATTGAAAATTGTCAAACAATTTCACATCCGCGTCTTATTTAGCCAATGGATGCAAGATCGTCAACAAACATAGAATTGGCAAAGCGCTCTTACAATAACTGTCATCTGTTGTCCGACAAAAGCACTGGTAACCGATACAAGATATAGACAAACACAGGACCCTCATCAAATCGACTTTAAGAAAACTTTGCATAATAGTGAGATGAAGGTGCTATAAACAGGTGGTCAGGACAAGATTTGTATAATGCCAAAATTTGAGATAAGGGATATGGAGTAAATGCACATGAGGCAAAGTTTCTACAAACACATGATAAAAACAAATAACGGAACATGGCTTTTATTGTTATTCTTCACCTTGAAGTAACCATTAGGCCTTCAGCAATGAACGTTGCTCATATCTCATAGTAAGTTCAAGACGGCACCTACACCGGTTTTGGCGGAATTCATTGCTATATGTACAGCAACGCTACATCCATGTTTACCATGTCCTGGTTGTGGGATCATCAACAAAAATAAAATTAACTGGCAAAGTGTTCTTACAACCGCTGTCATCCGTTGCCCGACAAAAATACCCGACAGAAGACAATCACAACATGTAAACAACCACAGGACACCCGTCGAGTAAATAGTAAGAAAACTTAGCATAATAAAATCATGAGATATTGGCACAATAAACACTTTGAAATTACAAAAAATAAAAATGCCAAAATTTAAAAGTACGATAGTTTGTCCATATGAGAAATTCTCTCAAGAACAAGTACACCATGACTGAAATGTATAGAGAGCATACATCCCTCAAGGCTTTTAATTTCTGTTCGAGATATGCTATAGACACATTTAATAAAAAACAAACAATGGATGGTGATGTGTATTACTAGATCTATTTATCAAATATAATTTCGACAAAAAAAAACTAAATGGAATATTGCTTCGCTGGCAGTTTAAGCATTTTGGAGCTAAAGACTTGGACAACGAAGATCTATTTTCTTTCAATTTAAAATATATGAACTTTTGAAGAGAGAAACAACCGCATGAAAACTCGACTATTATGCGTAATCCATCAACTTCTGAACAAATTACAGCAGTCGTTTCATTTTTCTGAAAAGAAGAAATAATTATATAACTTATTTATTGTTGTTCAACATATAATTTTTGTTTCGAAATATCATTTTACTAAAAGTATTATTTTAATCAAGTTTTTTTTTCATTAAAAGTTTCAAATTACTTTTGATGCGCAAATTTTCCCCTCAAAGAAAAATACTTGATTTTACCATAAATTACCCTAAATGTAAAGATTCTTTGTAAAATTTGTAAAATTGTTCCAAAAAACATACACAGACATATTTCTATGCAATTCTCTAAAGAGTATTTTATAGCGAAACCGAAGTTTCTAAGCCATTTAATCCTCCTTCGGGATGATTGAAATAACGATAAAAGCACGTTCTCAATAATTATGCCCTAATGTTTTTATTATTGTCTAAATTTGTAGTAATATCCTATTTTCCGTCAAGGTTGCGACAGTAATGCTTGCAATGCACAAAAAGATTGTCACTACCAAATGGATTTCGCATTATGTATTTCCTTGTATCAAATCTTAATAGAAATGAACATCGTCTGAGTGAAAGGTTGGAAAACATTGTGATGTCAATTTCACATCAGGAGACGGTTTAATATGCATTTATATCGATTTATCTGCAGGGAGATCTCGACTTAATTGCTTCAAGTCATTGCTCACATTTAATCAAATTGATGTTGTGTTTGTATCTATTTGTTCAAAACTATAATTTCTATGGAAATTCCTACTCGAAAATTTGCATTTTCCGTCTAAAACTAACAATCACGATTTTTGAGGAATAACAGTTCCTATGAATGCCATCTCTTTGTCCGTAACTATCAGTTGATAAGAACGCAAATAGTTTTTAAGTATCCTGCATTTGTAAAGTTTTATTTATTTGCAGTCACTTTTGATTAGTTACAATAACTCATTTATTATTTTTAATTTGATTAGCTTAAAATATTCAAGTATAATTCAAAGAAAGTCGATCGATTTATCAGTCCGTTTGTAAATATAAGAAAAATAGACTTGAGATATTTTTTAATTTTTGTCAATAATAATGACTCGTGACAAAAATTTCGGCGGCTGAAGAATAGGGATGAAATCGACAAGCCTGAAATTTGACAGATCAATGGGCGGAAAACTTCAACGTTAACAAAGTCATGATCTTCATATTTGTAAGTTAATCTGACTAATGTACCTATCCTGTCAATGGCAAATTTGTCCCAAAATAATTTTAATAGCTTGTCGATAACATCTACCTTCATGAATAACTACCAATAAAACTACAAACAATGTAGCAATACACAAAATTCTAAATCATAATTTGATGATTTTTATCGCACTGCCCGAAGCAAGAACATGATAAAACAAATTTTATTTCTTAATCTGTTATTCTTTGCTTTAAAGTACAATCATTTATTCCCTGACTAACCGTACTTACGATCGGCAAACGAATACCGATGCAAAAATGGGGAAAGTGGAAAAAAAAAATCAAGAACCACGGCAATTCATTTCCAACACGAATTGAGACAGCATGACAAAGACAATTCAAATAAACAAATATAAACAACAATGGAAACTTCACATTGCAGTTCATTTTCGCTGTATGAATAGCAATAGTAGCGATGTAACGGCTGGAGGGGGTTGGATGAGGGATCTTGTTGCGCAACGAATTCTACAAAGATTGTTTTTCTCTTTTCAGACAGGTTAAAATTAGCATACTGCCAAACAAAACACATCGTTTCATTAAAATGGTAAAAAGTTATACATAAATACACTCTAAAAATGGTACACATAGGTGGTGTTCTTGAAGCTATCTTAGGAATAAAACATGTCCTAAGACCGTCTTATGACACGTCTTTGTCCTGAGTGGTGTTCTCGAAGCTTTCCTAACATATGATGAGGAATAAATTTCCGAAATGGCCATACAGCTCATTTAAAATTATCGCAGTTGGAGTTAACATATGTGTTATGGTCTAATGTTCATTTACTCCATATCCTTTCGTAAAATATATGATATTTCGAAATTTTCCTCTTTACTTTAGGGCACCTAATTAAATGCTCAGTTATTTCATGTCCATCTTGAACAAATAATTTATTTTCACTGAATGCCACATCAACATGTATTCTTCATATAAAAATTAAATTATTTATTTTCATGACAAATAGGATTAGAATGTTTTTTTTTACACTGGCACCAAGATTGAATTATCTTTTTACAAAATCACCCAAGCCCCCCTTCCCCTCATCCTGAAAATTAAATGGTCGTCGGTCCCCTTAATGCATTGAAGAGTGCAGCTGCATGATTGGCATAAAATTAAAAAGAGTTAATATTTAATATAGACAATAGACAATATTTATTGCGCAAACACATTTGCAATAAATGGTTACGGCATGATGAAAAACAAACAATATCAATAACATAAAAATCGACTGAACATATTATATGTAAGCTAATTTGAATGAATGTCATGATGTGACAGTGATTTTAAATATTTGGAGTTACTGCATTATGAATTCATTCTGACATAAATTTTATTGTTATTTTAAGTAAATTATATGAATTGCTATTAAGCAAATATGAGATTTCACTCATAGTTAACTGATAGTTTGGATATGATTTATAAGTGTATTTTTTGAGTTTTTCTATGAATAATTTTCTTTGTGTTGAATGATGGGTGCATGTTGAGAAGAAATGGTATTCATCCTCAACATCACCACTGTTACATGAAACACAAAGACGATTATTCCTTTCAGTATTATTATATCGGCCTTTTTCTATTGCTAGTTTGTGCACTTAGACGAAATTCACTGAGGAGAGTCGTTTTGATTTACAAATCTCAAGATAAGCAGGTCGTTTAAAAGGGGTATGTACTTTACGGAAGAATACAAGTTTTCTACATGTTGTTAAAGAACTATGCATATATCAACATAATAAAATAATTTTAATCAATTTATCAATATTCCTATTGGTTTTGTTGTTTTGCTTAAAATATCTTAATTCACGATATATGCCCTTAATTTTGTGCACAGTTAAAATAATAATTAAGAATTATGATATGCAAAATATCTAATAACGCTCTTGAGAAATGATATATGCAAATAATACGTGTCCTTAAAACCATCAGTAAACCAAATCTCAAAACTACATCAAACCCCTAGGATAAAGGAACAACTTCTATGATCACATCGATTTGGGTGTGTATTGCCAAATTTTTTTGTCAACAAATCAACTACAATGTGTTTATTGATGATTAAGTTATTGAAATGAAAAACTTGAATTTATGTGTGTTCTTTTCTTTATTTTTGGGAGTACAATTTGTTTGGTCATTGCCTGTAGTCTGTAAAGACAAAATAAATGAAAATTGTGAATTTTTGAAATGTGACCATGAATCACACACAACGATGCCAGCATGTCCGCTTCCGCTTGTATATGGGATAACTAAATCGGGAAATATTTCCTGCTTGTATGAGGGAGACGAAGGCGCGTGCAAAGCACAAAGTGGACTAGTTACTGACAAAAGTAAGTTTATTCATTGAGCTGCAATTACCTTTATCATGAAACCAGTTGTGGTCTTATTTTACAACTTAATTTCAACAAAATTACCGTATAACTGGTATTTTTCGCGAGGTTCTAATTTTCGCTTTGGTTCAAAACATATTTATTGAACAAAGACATATGCAGTACATGAACAGTACAAGAATATAAATAACATTGATAGGATTCAGAAACAAGCAAAGCTTATATAAATCTGTCTCCTAGGGGTTATACAGCACATGAAGTGAACTTGATTCAATCATTCTCGCAAGTACTTTAGCAATATTTTACTTATACTATAAGAAGATATTAATCAATGTAAACAAATGTGATTTTCGCTATTTTCTCGGAGTTTCTAGAAGCGCGAAAATAGAAACTCGCGAAATAAAAGTCACTAATCTTTATTCATGCATTTCCTTTACACAATTTTCCATTCGCGAAAATTAATGACCGCTTAAATTTAATACCCCTTCGAGGAACGAATCGAGAAATTTGGCAACCCCAATAATCACGTTTGTTGAAACAATTGTCTAACGTAAGTAGTATATCACTCATTCTCATTTTTATGGCCGAAAATATGTCACAGGTACTTACACTCTTAAAAGGGGACATTTTTGAAATAAAAAATACTTGTTTTGCATACTGTAATATAGGTACATCATACCTGCTTACAAATAAAGGTGACTGATACCGATAATCAAGTGTTTTAAGTTCATTTGAACATATTTCGTTTCTGGACCCCCTGTTAAATTCAATGTCACAAACCCTTTTCGACACTTTCTAACATGCAAGAAAACTTTGCTTCACAAATTACTGGACAAAAACAGGTTTCAATATACGATTTTTGTGAGAATTCACGAATTTCAGTCAATAAAATTATTCTAAACTTAAAAGGTTTAGAAATATTCGTCTTTATATGCTTGTCACAAACTGCCTGTATTTTACGTGACATGATTTTCAAAGACACTAAAATGAATAACTGCAGAGTCAGAACCTGACAGTAATGCGCTGTTTGATGTTGTTTAATGATATATTGGTTAATTCAAAACCCCCTTTTCCCATGGGAGAAGCATTTTTTTCAGGGTCACTGTTCTAAACAACAGGGACATCGTTGGGATATTTATGTCTGAAGCTTTACGTCTTTCCCTGAATCACTACAATGTGTTTAGTGTAATTTAACACAAGTTTACAATGTATGCAAGTCAACTTAAATTGATTACAAATGCTCTGTCTATTTTTTGGTATAAAAGTCAAAATTTAATTTTACGTGACTGAATACTTACGTGACACATTTTACAAAAAGTGACTTCANACTCATCCTATTCGTTTCTTATTGAGGCATACTCTGTGACATTATCAAAAATGTTGTTTGTCGCCATTTATTTGAAATAAATAACACAACAATAAATATTATGGCAAGTTGTCTTTCGATTTTTACCCATTGATCTTATTTTTGTAGAATTCGCGAATTTGTGACATTTCAGTTGATTCAATATCATTTCTTTGCAGGTTTGCTTAGAAATAATGCAGAATTCAATAAATAGATAGTTTTTAATGATCTGCATACTTCAAGCTCATTATTGGACCATGATTATCATATCACGTAAAATTAACCCAGGCCTGCTGTCACGTAAAATTCCACTTAGTAATAACCACGTCATTGACTATTTTGAAGTCAATACAGACCTTTTTTTATAACTACCGTTTTCAGCAGTTGAACTAAACATATAAGTAAAGAAATGATAATATATATGTGGTGATATACTGCACTGAAAAGACAAAAGTTTGCAAAATTGATATCTGAAGAACTATGAAATTTCTAGACTTTGTTGTTTGTTGAAAAAAATCAATTTTTCAATGGCACCTTACAAGTATCTGATGAATAAAATGGATCAACAACCAGAAAACATCTTAAAAACAAAATGATGATAAACATAAAGGAAGGTATGAAGGGGGAAATTTTAAAAACGAATGTCACGTAAAATTCACATTAAGATAATACACTGGCAAACGAATCCTGAAGCAAAAAGGGATAATTTTAGTCGTTTTTTGTACACGAATCTGTACAAAATGGAAAGGGGAATCTATTTTTCAAAAAGATTTCATACAATGGGAGGAATTAGATCACAGAAGTTCCAAAGGGTCATAACAAATGAATTTTACGTGACATTCTGGATACAATAACCAATTCAAAAATTTATACAGTACGTGATGATGCTGTTATGAATTTGCTTAGAACATGACAGAGTATTATGCATTATTTGTTAATGTTTTTAACCCTTTCTTTCAATGGATCACGTTTTGAGAATCCAATATTAGAAAAAAAGGTGAATTTTACGTGACAATCATGCTACTCTAAAATAAGAAGGCATACTTTGTCCAAAGGTATCCAAAGTATTTAAACTTAAATTTGAAAGTTTTTCGCATACGTATGTATAACACAAAATCATTCATTCAAAGATGTGAACCATCCCCAAAAAGTAGTTTTTCAACTGAAATTTACGTGACAAAGAGGTGTGTTTCTGAATGTCCGATAATGGTTCAATGCTTACACAATTCGTAATCATTGATGGCATTTTNGGTTTCAGACATGTTGTTTGTTGTTCTGTAATTCCTAAATAAGTTATTCGCGTTCGTTGCAAAATATTAGGATACTTGAAACTTAAGCTATGTTTTATAATCAGATTTATAGAAAATATTTGCTTTGTATGAGTGTTTTAATTTTCTTCTTGTTGATACAAGTTTCCAGTTAAATGTTGGTTCGAAGTATCCTTGTACATGTCATTGTATTTTCTGTACAATAAACTTCAAGCAAACATATTTGGTGTAAAACTTTATGTTTTTATCGACTAAAATAAATTGTTCATACCAAAGTCACGTAAATTACAATGGTGCTTACAGGGGTATCGTTTGCACCACGGCACAGCAATAGATAATAGGTACACAGAGTGGCCATTGTTGAATTATGAAGCAAGACATGTTATATTTTCATATTACAATCAAATTCTTATAAAACTAGAAAGCCCGAATTTCAGAAATCTACCTGTCCGTTTCGGCAATAAAAATGAGAATGAGTGATATACTAGTGTGTGGTTCTAAAGTAAGATTTGTGGAGGAACCATGTAGCGGAGCGTTACCATAGGAACACGAGGTGTTGCCGATATCTGCGCTAATCCTTGATTTACCCCAGTTTGATAGGGTGTCTTCTATCACATTCGCGTTCATTTAGTCTAACCAAGCCCTTACACTAACCCTAATTCATTTACCCAAACACTAACCTAACCCTAACCCAAGGGCAATTTTATTGGTGTGCGTTCTCTATCTCTAATAACAAAATTACCGAACAGAGTTGTCAAGAACGGAAGTCCATGAGACAAAAAGACAAATCAGGTGCAAACCATCGGCAAAATTCTCGACCGCAGTGGTCCTGACTTGGTAATAGGCATTTCAAAAGAAATGGTAGGTTAAACCGGTTTTCAGGCTAGTCAAACCTCCCCTTCCATTGCGGTAGTGTCCGGTAGCAACTCAGTAGCAATTGTCATCGAAAGATCGTAGAAAATTTAAAAAAAAGATCATTCCAGTATTAAGTAAAGAAAGAATCTTGAATCAAGAGTTAGGACCGAAACTTCAAATTTTTCCACAAGAGACTGATATCTATTAAAAGAACGTTTTTATGATCGTATGGGACAGAATTTTTTGAAGCCTTTTTAAGGCGGTCTCGGAGATAATTATGTCAAATGAGAAACTCTGTATATTTTTTGCTAGTTCTCACGTAACGAATCAGCTGTGAAACATATACTCCGTAAGCAGTAGAATCTGGAATATTACTGTCCATGTTAGGGAAATTGATAATATTGAAAACAAAATCGTACCTTTTGCCGTAAATTTTAGTACTGAGATGACCATTTTCGTCAAATTCGAGATGTAAGTCCAAAAATGATGTAGATCCGGTGGTTTCTGTTGTTTCCTTTATCTCTAGTTGTGGCGGATATCCAATTAGCAAAAGTGCATTATTAATAGAAAGAACATCATCAATATATCTAAGTCAGATTGAAGGATCAAGCATCTTTTATTCTGTAATCTTTCACGAGTTTCTGAAGAAATTCAGTCTCGTAAGAATATTAAAACAAGTCTGTGAGAAGACTACAAAGTTATTTCCCATTTTATCCTTTATATCCTTATTATTAGAGTAATGTTCCCTTTCCATATTACCCCTAACCTAAGTTACTTTTGGATATAACTCGAGATTCCTTATTATTAGAGTAATTTCCCTTTTCCATAACCCTAACCTAAGTTGCTATTGAAGAAAACTGCTGATAACTACGATTATACAACTCACGAGCATATTTTGCGATGCTCCCGTACTTATTTCACTACATTGCTGCTTCTGCGCAAGATACGAGGTATATCTGCTGCTGATGATGGTATTGCTGCACTAAATACGAGTTATAATTGATGTTGCTGCTGATCTTGATGATGACGTTATTGCTGCTGCTGATGCTATGATGATGGAAATAGTGTATTCAGTTTTACGTCCGTTGAGCAATAATTTAGCTATTATCAAGACAAAGAAAAGTTAATCGATTTAAAGACCACATAAAAAAAAATTAAGATAAAAGGACAACTGGGGCAACGAGATTTGATGACCAACTAGAAATTGGGAGGAATGGATAGGGATAGGAAATTTAGCCTTCGATACGACTCCTGGTTAGTTTGCTGTTTAATTTTCCAAACAATTCGTCTCCAATGGGTCTCCAAATGGAATTCTGTATTATGATAGATAGGGCATTCATCTATCCACCACCGCGGGACTCACCTGCAGCTCTGAGAAACTGATAAAGTTTAATTTTCTAAACTTTTTGGTTGAGATTTGTTTTTTTTTTGTTTGTTTGTTTGTATTTGTTTTTGCTCAATCAAAGTGCGAAATGATACATTTCATAGTCTTTTTCACAAACACGTCATGGGAAGATTTTAATTTGTTAAAAAAAAACAAATAACCAACAAAACTTCTGATCACAGATACTAAATTTGTAACTGTTATCATAAAAATAGCAGGAAATAAAACGTTTAGGTATTTATACAACGACAGAAGAATACCGCAAGAAATTACAATTACATAAATCCGAGTCTAGAGACAAGGCAAAAATCAGGCACGACAGTAGACGGAAGACTACACACACGGCACATCAACAAAACATATGAAAATGATCGAACAAATGACCTAACAAAAATAGTGTACACAGTGAGCATTTTTAATGAAATACCGGTAATATTTTTCTAAAAATCCCAGTTAATAGGTATTCAAACTATATCTTTTCAGACTTTTCAATTATCACAAAATCTTAATATATTTGTACCTACTTGCAAAATAACAAAACTAAACCAGTCATATGTATACAAATCCAAAGTGCAAATTAATTTAGATGCGTTTTTAGGGTCTGGTTATTTTGCACCTTGACAAGAAATCAAATGGATATTTATTTTCAAAATAATAAATAGACAAGGAGATCGTTGCTGAATATTTATATTTTTTTACAGTTATCACGGATCCTTGCAACCCCAATCCATGCCAAAATGGAGGAAACTGTATACCATCACAATCGGCATACATCTGTATTTGTAGAAGCAGTAACAGTGGACCAAACTGTGAGATAGGTATACAGACAATTTACATGTCATTTTAGTTTCAGTCCGTTCATTTGTCACTTCAGTTCCAATCCGTCTTTACCTAAAAATTCTAAAACGTTAGAATCCATGTATATATTTTGATTATCCATTAAAATATACTGTTTGTCATAATTATAATATATATCGCTGGAGTAATATTTTTTGGCTTAATTGTTTACAAGAAGATTAGGAGAATGTTACCACGTGGTAACAAAAACAGTTCCCGAACACTAGAGATCCATCCCCTGTTGGTTAACTTTGCACATTTTGATCATCGTCTTTTGGAAAAATTTAGCGAATACATGTAAAGGGTTGATCTCTGGAAGAAGTAAAAAAAACAGTTTTCCGAACACTAGAGATGCGTTTGAATCCATCGCCTGTTCGTAAACTTTGCACAGTTTGATCATCGTCCGTTGAAAAAAATTAGCGAATAACATGTATAGGGTTGATCTCTGGAAGAATTACAAAAAGTACCGGAGTTCATTTCGCTCTAATAAAAATATGACTGTCAGCTACAGGAATGACCAATAGAAAGTCCAGAACAAAGAAGCCTCATTTTGTTTTGATCCTACATCAAAAATGAACAAGGTTTAGAGTTGGATCCTTATGGAAAAATATGTCTAATCATCTCTTTAGAAACTGCTGAAAAACAAAGGAACCAACCTTCTCTGAACTTGGCAAGAAGAGTCATTTACTAAACTGTGTTATAGACAATATATAGTTAGTGTCTTTAAATATCAACTGTATTTGTACAAGGCTTAGAAACAGATTGATGGCGAGCATTTGGCGAGCATTTCAATCTGTTTCGTGCCGAGTACAAATACATTTGATATCTAAAGACACTAATTGTATATTGTTTTTATCCTGCAATACATAAAACAACTTCATTTATGGAAAATATAACATAAAAATGATTTTTTTGTCGATTTCTGTCTGTCCATAAATACCGGAAGAAGGCGTGGCTTAAATCGTATACAAGATACAGCTGTGCAGGATACAGCAAGGGAATATACGTAGGGCTTTATCTATAAAGCTAAAGCTACCATTGCAGGATAAATATCTGTGAATCCATCAACAAACATGTAATCACCTAAAACCATATTATGAGGAGGCCGATGGGTTTATTTCGTTCTCCGTGATCGGGGATTTCAATTCCCCGTGATTCGTTTTTCATTCCATTAATTTGTCGTAAATCGTTATTAGAACATTGTCCGTGATTATTTCTTAATTCTTGATCAAATTAAATTTCCCGTGAACTGTGATTGGTCCCGAGTATTTTTTCGTGATTCGTGATGAGACCCCCCCCCACCCCCTACCTCCCCATCAGGCCCCTCTATTATTGAATCCGACGGAAAAATAACATTTTGACCATCTCCTCTAAACTATGACATCATATTATTTAGACATTATTTTCTGTTTAAGCATCTTATGATTTCATTAAAAATACATATGGGTTTTGTTATTAAAAATGAAGAAAAAATTCATAAAAGTAAAAACAAATGTACGAAATCCAAACATGCAATAAAGTATATACGATATGCAGTGAAGAAATTATACACAGTTAGATTGTGCATTAATGAACATGAAAAGTGCTTATTTGTAGTCGTTGATAATTGATAAAAGAAGAAATTTTGGCTATAAGTGACCACAAACAAATGCATTTTCTTCATTCCTACAATTAGTACTTAGTACACATGTTTTTGTGTATCTTAATTAACTGAAGAAATCAGGCAAAAGCTTTTAATCCTCTTATGACGTATCAGCCAATAATTTTTCCTTCTAGGTTTGACATGACTCTCAAATTGTAAATTTCACTTTTCCCGATTTTCTAGCTGTAATTTTTTTTCTGAGCAATGATAACTTTTTCTATTCAAATCAGTGTTGAAACACTTAAATGTATTTTTTGTAGGTAGTAAATGTTCCAGTAATCCTTGTCTGAATGGTGGCACATGTACAGATACAAATAGTGGAAGGAGTTATGTTTGTAGCTGTCCAATAAATGTTAACGGGAATACTTATTTTGGTCTCAACTGTGAACTTGAATCACAATCTAGTAAGTGGTTTGTTTTGTGAATGCACTTTTTTTGAAAATCACGTCCGAGATGTGATAGCAACTATAGAGATAGATGGGAGAAATAGAGATTTGTATTATCATGAATCCGATTAATGCATGCTATATGTAAGAAGTGTACATTGAATGATGCATATTTTCCGTTTTTCATGAATATATGTACGCTGCAATGTAATCGAAAATAATCTTAAATACTTTTCGCTTCGATCACCGACATGTTAGAAAACTGTCGGTAAAGCAAGGAGGAGTCACATACATTGTATGCAAGTCATTTTAAATTGAGACTCAGGAATGTCAATTTCTAAACGGTTAAAGACTAATATTTTTGTCCGTTTTTCTATTTTATGCGCGTAGTGTTTTAGAAGTAATGTGGTATGAGTATATAAGCAATGTTTTGGCGGTAATTAAGCTATCGAGGTTTCCACACTAAACCAGTTCGACAGGTTTATCGCGACAGGAGTGAAAGAGAATTTTCAGCTCAACATGAAGAGTCGAGCAGACCTCAAATTTAAACCGTAACTTTCCTGCCAGAGGATGCCATAGCATAGTTCTTTAGCAAATTGGATTCCTCTCTAGACAAACAGGGGAGTAAAATTCAACAAAAGTCCGGTGAAACGGAGATGCTATTAGTGCAGCGATGTCAGACACTGGGCTGTGTGTGTCCACGAAAGTCTCGTTTCTACACATCAGAATCCCATTCCCTCTACATAATTGATGCATCAGGAAAATGTTCAGTTAAGTACAATTTATCTTATATTATGCTTAGTTGTGATGAAAATTTTGAATTCACAGATCAAACTTGAACATTTTACAGTCGAAAGTGTTTTGTTTTGTTTGTTTGTTGTTTTTTTTTGGGGGGGGGGGCGTCCTGTTATTTAACTATTTTGTGTTAAACGTTAACAAGGAATTGGGTTTTTTATTCCCCTCTCAGTTTCTTTTCCACCAATTTTCAATTTAAAATTTGAATCAGTACCCGAATACCCGAAGCTATACAGTATACCCCAGGTCAAGATATATTTATGATGAAATTCAAACTAAAGTCAGGTAATATTGGGAGAATAAAATATCTCGTAATCACTTGGTCGTCTAATGGTCAACAAACCACTTTTCTTTACGTTGATTACTCTTCGATCTATCCGTATTTACTGAAGTATTTATGTCTTAAGTAAAGCAATGGTGTTTTCGGGTTTATCGTATGGTTTTTTTAGGCGACGGTCGGGTTTCACAGTCTTTTCATATCACGTTTAAATCTGTACGAAAACGTCAAGAAAGTTGTTATTTGTAGTTTCTTCAATGAGCAATGCTTTTACTTTGGAAGTTGAATCGGCCTCTAGATTTAAAAGCGTTACAGCTGATATGTACAGTATTTTTTTTTTTATTTTGTCGGTCTTTCGAGATTGAAATCTATATATTTGTTCATTTTGAACAGCGTTAGTGTCTGTTCGATTAACAATCATAAGAAGAAAGTAATATTTCGTTAAAAATCACTTTGTATACGACATATCGGCTGTTTTTGAAGCCAAGTTTGACAAGAATAGTATTTTTTTTTCACCAAATCAAATTACATTTTGGTTTTATTATTTCATTTTAATTGGTTTTGTTATACATGAGGTAAATGGTATTGTTTAATTAGACTGTGTTACATCTGCTTTATTATGAAGTAATAAAAAAAAACGAAAGCGGCAAATCCACACGCATATAAATTTCAATTCGACTTTCCTTGGCGGTGTATTTATAATATCCAATTGCGGATTCACGTGGTAGTTTACGTCAAAAAGTCATTTTTATTTTTGTTTAGGTTTGGTGCCTTTGGTTAAATTTCTTATAGTTTGTATTTGTTTAATGCCTTTTGGGTTTCAAATTCGTAAAGACGTAAGTAATTTTTTTTTCATATCAGTTAAATTTGTAAATATGTTCAAGTCCTGTTCGGTTTTCACATTCGTAAAAAGTGAAGTACTATTTCATGCCATCTCAGTATGTTTATCTAAATTTGCGAAAGCTTCTATATGTTTAAGTCCCATTTGGGCTTTATATACGTAGAAAGTCAGTACTATTTCATATCAGCTCGGTGTCTTGAGTTAAAGTTGTGAAAGTTTATATATGTTTAAGTCCCGTTGGGCAAGTCAGTTCTATTTCATATTAGCTCAGCGTGTCAGGTTGAAAATAAGTCCCTTTTGGGCTTCATACACGTAGAAAATCAGTACTATTTCTAATTCGTACAATGTATTGAGTTAAGTTTATAATAGTTTATATATATGTTTAAGTCCCGTTTGGGCTATACGCAGAAAGTCAGTACTTTTTCCTATTAGCTCAGTCTTTTGAAGGTTTATACATGTTTAAGTTCCGTTTGGGTATCGTATGCGTATAAAGTCAGTACAATTTCATGTTAGCTCAGTGTATTTAGTTTAATTTGTGAAAGTTTCAATATGTTTAAGTCTCGTTTGGGCTTCATATATACGTAGAAAGTCAGTATTATGTCATATCAGCTTAGTGTGATAGTTTAATTTGCGAAAGTGTATACATGTTTAAGTCCCCTTTGGTCTTCTTATACGTAGAAAATCAGTATTTAAAATCAACTCAGTGTAAAGTTAATACAATTATGGTTAAGTCCCGTTTGGGCTTCGTACGCCATACAGCTCATTAAAAGTATTGCACTTTGTGTTAACATATGTTTAAAGGTCTCATGTCCATTTACTCCATATCCTTTCTTAAAATATTTCATACGCAGAAAGTCATTTTCATTTAATATCAGCTCAGTGTGATGAGTTTAGTATGTGAAAGTTTTTTTATGTTTAAGTTCCGTTTGGGTTTGATATACATAGAAAGAAAATCCGTATTATTTAAAATCAGCTCAGTGTGTTGAATTAAATTTGTGAAAGTTTATACATGTGTAAGTCCCGTTTGAGCTTCATACGCAGAGAGTCATTATTAATACATATCAGCTGAGTGTGGTGAGTTTAAAATGTGAAAGTTTATATGTTTAAGCCCCGTTTGGGCTTCAAAAATGTATAAAGTCAGTATTATTTCATATCAGCTCAGTGTGTTGAGTTTAATTTGTGAAAGTTTACATATGTTTAAGTCCCGTTTGGGCTTCATATACGTAGATAGTCAGTATTTAAAATCAGCGCAGTGTGAAGTTTATACAATTATGTTTAAGTCCCGTTTGGGCTTCATACGCAGAAAATCATCATTCAACATCAGCTCAGTGTGATGAGTTTAATATGCGAAAGTTTATACATGTTTAAGTTCCGTTTGGGCTTCATGTACGTAGAAAATCAGTATTATTTAAAATCAGCTCAGTGTGTTGAATTAAATTTGTGAAAGTTTATACATTTGTAAGTCCCGTTTTGGCTTCATACGCAGAGAGTCATTATTACATATCAGCTCAGTTTGGTGAGTTTAAAATGTGAAAGTTTATATATGTTTAAGTCCCGTTTGGGCTTCGTATACGTAGAAAGTCAGTTTTATTTCATATCAGCTCAGTTTGTTGAGTTTATTTTGAGAACGTTTATACATGTGTAAGTCCCGTTTGGGCTTCATACGCAGAAAGTCATTATTATTAGATATCAGCTCAGTGTGATGAGTTTAATATATGAAAGTTTATATATATGTTTAAGTCCCGTTTGGGCTTCATAAACGTAGGAACTCGGTATTATTTCATATCAGCTCAGTGTTTTGAGTTTAATTTGTGAAAGTTTACATATGTTTAAGTCCCGTTTGGGCTTCATATACGTAGAAAGTCAGTATTTAAAATCAGCTCAGTGTGAAGTTTATACAGTTATGTTTAAGTCCCGTTTGGGCTTCATACGAAGAAAATCATCATTTAATATCAGCTCAGTGTGATGAGTTTGACTTCATGTACGTAGAAAATCAGTATTATTTTAAATCAGCTCAGTGTGTTGAATTTAATTTGTGAAAGTTTATACATTTGTAAGTCCCGTTTGGGCTTCATACGCAGAGAGTCATTATTAATATATATCAGCTCAGTGCGGTGAGTTTAAAATGTGAAAGTTTATATATGTTTAAGTCCCGTTTGAGCTTCATATACGTAGAAAGTCAGTTTTATTTCATATCAGCTCAGTTTGTTGAGTTTATTTTGAGAACGTTTATACATGTTTAAGTCCCGTTTGGGCTTCATACGCAGAAAGTCATTATTATAAGATATCAGCTCAGTGTGATGAGTTTAATATATGAAAGTTTATATATGTTTAAGTTCCATTTGGGCTTCATATACGTAGAAAGCCAGTATTATTTCATATCAGCTCAGGGTGTTTAGTTAAATTTAGGAAAGTTTACATGTGTTTAGTCCCGTTTAGGTTTCATATTCTTAAAAATTCAGTATTTGATGTATCAAGTCGGGGTGCTTATTTAAATTTGAGATAGTATATATATGTTTAGGTGCCGGTTGGGCTTCATAAACGTAGTAGGTCATTACCATTTGATATTAGATCAGTGTGCTGAGTTTTAAATGTTTAGTCCAGTTTATACTTAATATTTGTAGATAGGCAGTATTTCGTCCGTAAACTCGATGTGTGCCCGTTTGGGCTTCATATACATAGAAATTTAGATTTAAGTGTGTTAATTTATCAAGTTATATTTGTGAAACATTTGTGAAGGCTGTTATATGTTTATGTCCCGTTTGAGCCCCATATTCTCAAAATGCCAGTACTATTTCATATCAACTCGGTGTGTTCAGATGAATTTTTAACGTTTATATATCTACAAGTCCAATTTGGTCTGTATTTATAGAAAACAAGCTTATTTTATATCAGATCTGTCTCGAGTTAAATTTGTGAAAGTGTATACATGTTTAAGTCCTGTTTCTTATTCATTTACGCAGAAAGTCAGTACTATTTCTTAGTTCAGTATACATGGTATACGAAGTTAAATTTGAAAGTTTATACATGTTCAAGTCCCGGTTTGGGCTTCGTATTCAAAGAAAAACGTTTTATTTCATACCAATTCATCGTTGAGTTATATTTGTTAAAATTGACATATGCTTACCTTCCGTTAGGGCCTTATATTTGTTAAACGTCAGTTTTATTTCATATTATTTCAGTGTGTTGAGTTAAATTTGTGAAAGTTCGCATTTCATTAAGAAATCTTACACAAGAGCTATGGAAATTGCTAAAGAAGCATTATAACAATTGGGTTTTACAAACACAGATTGGTCTTCACAGTCTCAGATGCGCCCGTACTGCAGCTTCGGTAAGCACTTCCATTTCAGATATGTTGTTCAAGTCATGCCAGAGGCGGAGATTAGAAACAAAAAATGGTTGCATCCAGTTATCAGTTAAAAAAAAACAGAAAAAACTGAGGACTTTTATTTCATTTATATTTCAACTTCATAATAAATCTACCGTGTTTTTGTATTGTCGAGCTGTTTAGTGTGGAACTCATACCCTGATTGGTGTTTTAGTCTTTATTTAGTTAAGAAATATTTTATGTTCGGATGAGCGAAGCGAAGGAGAACATAATGTCAATTTCTAAACGGTTAAAGACTAATATTTTTTGTCCGTTTTTCTATTTTATGCGCGTAGTGTTTTAGAAGTAATGTGGTATGAGTATATAAGCAATGTTTTGGCGGTAATTAAGCTATCGAGGTTTCCACACTAAACCAGTTCGACAGGTTTGTAGTATTAGTTTTTAATATTTCATACCTATATTGTTTTCTCGTTTCTCGTTGTAGATTTCTTTGTATGTGTTTATCCATATTGTTCCTGCCACAGAGTTCAAGCCAGATTTGTTTTTTTCAATTTTGTAATTAAATTTTTCCACTTGCTGTTTAGTGTGGAACTCATACCCTGATTGGTGTTTTAGTCTTTATTTAGTTAAGAAATATTTTATGTTCGGATGAGCGAAGCGAAGGAGAACATAATGGAACCTTTCCTAGTGCTACAAAAATTTTTAGGCATATTTTTCCAAAATAATGCACCTGTTAATAGAACGTCAATTGCTGTTGAGTTGCTACCGGACACTACTGGAATGGAAGTGAAGGTTTGGCTAACCATTAAACCGGTTTAACCCACTATTTCTTTTGGAAATGCCTGTACCAAATCAGGACCATTGCGGTCGACAATTTTGCCGGTGGTTTCCACTTGATTTGTCTTTTGTCTCATGGACTCTTGACCACTCTGCTCGATAGTTTTGTTATTACAACCCCCCTCCCCCACCATTTAAATCCATTATGATCTTCTACAAAATGATTTTTCCTAAACAGACACCCGATTTGAACGTTGGCAGTATATCAAAATGGTATCTTTTTTTTTACAAAAAGATCACAATGTTGATTACAAAGGTACTTTTTTAAAACAAAGCAATCACTCAGATCGGCTTATTTTCGAGATTATAACCTCCTTATCAAATTTTCAACGTTTTTATATTCATTAATTTTGACATTGCACATCTGTCTAAACAATAGACTTCATTTTTGAAGTTTCTTGATAAATTATAATAAAAATTAAAGCCCCATTGTATGGACACACACTTACTGGATTAATATAGTTCACACTTGTCACGAACTATTAGGGACCGACCATTTAACTTGAAGGGGGGGGGGGGGGG
>MJUU01018046.1:0-27680 GCA_002080025.1 Modiolus philippinarum
CATGCATAGCTCTGTCCTTAGCTGAATTTTAGCTTTTCTATTTAGACCCTTTTGGTTATTTGTTCTCTGTCAGATTTAACATGTTTTTTGGTTATTGGACTTCCAAATGTTTTGGTTTTATCTGCACTGATGAGACATAAGTTGTCGAAATGCGCATATGCAGAAAATAAATTAACAGTAACTTCGGTATTTTGTTATTTATTACCACTGGGCCGATGCCTCTGCTGGTGGACTGTTAGTCCCCGAGGGTATTCACCAACCCAGTAGTCAGTACTTCGGTGCTGACCCGAAAACCGATTGTATTGAAAGTTGTTATATCTAAATTTTGCAAAATTTTGTTTAAACCTCATGCATAGCTCTCTCCTTAGCTGAATTTTGGCTTTTCTATTTAGACCATTTTGGTTATTTGTTCTCTATCAGATTTAACATGTTTTTTGGTTAATGGACTTCCAAATGTTTTGGTTTTATCTGCACTGATGAGACATAAGTTGTCGAAATGCGCATATGCAGAAAATAAATTAACAGTAACTTCGGTATTTTGTTATTTATTACCACTGGGCCGATGCCTCTGCTGGTGGACTGTTAGTCCCCGAGGGTATTCACCAACCCAGTAGTCAGTACTTCGGTGATGACCCGAAAACCGATTGTATTGAAACTTGTTATATCTAAATTTTGGAAAATTTTGTTTAAAACTAAGGAGTATCTCCCTCATGCATAGCTCTGTCCTTAGCTGAATTTTGGCTTTTCTATTTAGACCCTTTTGGTTGTTTGTTCTCTATCAGATTTAACATGTTTTTTGGTTAATGGACTTCCAAATGTTTTGGTTTTATTTGCACTGATGAGACATAAGTTGTCGAAATGCGCATATGCAGAAAATAAATTAACAGTAACTTCGGTATTTTGTTACTTTACAATATAAATCGATGGAAATGTAATTGAACTCATATGATGTACCAATAGCCAATTTTTCGGTGTGCAGAATTCTGAGTACTTAACACAAAAGTAATTACAATTACAATTTCACAAGTTATGGTATTCTGGAAAAAAAAAAACCATAAAAGCCTACCAATTCACATGTATTCCGATTATTATGTAATTAAACAATTACGGGTCTTTGGTATCGGTCAATATGAGTTTAATAGATCTAAAAATATCAAATATTAACCTTCGCCATCTGCGTCGGTCAATATTAATTTTTGGGTCTATTTAAACTCATATTTACCTCTACAAAAGACCATAATTGTATATTATTACCCTCATTTCCCCGAGGATATTCACCAACCAAGTAGCCAGTACTTCTGTGCTGGCCTGAAAATCGATTTTATTGAAAAACTTGCAATATATAAATTAAAGGAGTATCTCCCTCGTGCCACTAGCAGATATATTATGATCTTATTTGGCCATTTTGATCTAATCAAGATTTTAACGCGATTTTTGTTAAGACAGATTAATATTTTCAGATCAGGAAGTGTTCAGAATGAGATCCATTTATTAATTATAGTCAGGAATAATCAGGACTACATGTAGTTACGTTTGCTAAGATCAAACAAGATCGCGATTTGATCTTGTTTAATCCAGACAAACTTTACAGATCTTGATCGCCCTTGTATGCAGTTATCTTGTTTGATCTTGATAAATTGAACAGTTCTTGATCGTCCTGGAGAGCAATCATCGTAAAATACGACTGAATATCTTATACTGTCTTAATAAAATTGTGTAAAGCCTGTCAAGATCATGATAAGAGCAAAATGATCATAACATATCTGCTTGTGTGCATAGCTCTGTTCTTATGTAATACT
The DNA here is from genome assembly GCA_002080025.1 of Modiolus philippinarum. Classification (NCBI taxonomy): domain Eukaryota; kingdom Metazoa; phylum Mollusca; class Bivalvia; order Mytilida; family Modiolidae; genus Modiolus; species Modiolus philippinarum. The sequence goes on from MJUU01018046.1 coordinate 1,800, forward strand.
ACTTTTGGATTATGGCTTTCCATATGGTTTGATTTTTATGCTGATAATGAGAATTTACTCCTTGAAACACGTGTACAGCATAATTGCATTTACTATGCAAGGGTAAGATATATTAAACTGCTTTTATTTATGTCTCAGTCAATAATTCGAACTTATTCAGTCTTTTTTAAACCAGTTAAACAATTGACGAGCGATAGATTAATATAAAATTATAAAAAAAGTACTAGAAATGTATGCTTTTAGCCACAAGAATGGCGGTTATGCAATTGATATAAATATGCATAAGAACTAGAATGATTAGTTCAAATGATATTTAACTCGCTTTCAAGGTTAGAAAATTAAAATCGAAATACCTCTGTTTGTAGACTGTTAGTCCCCAAGTGTATTCACCGACAGAGTAGCGAGTACTGTACTTCGGTGTTTCCCCGTAAACCGATCTTATTTGGAAACTTGCAATATCTAAATTTAAGAAAGTCTTGTTTAAATTAAGGATTCTTTCTCTGTCAGTCCCTGATTATTGGCGTTTCTATTCAGATCCTATTGGTAACGTTTATCTGTAAGCTTTTACACATATGTGTCTTTTTTTTTTTTTGATTTACAAATGTTTTGATTAGATCTGTATTGAAGAGGCATAAGTTGTCTAAATATCAATATGCAAAAGGTAAATTCCTAATGACTTCGGTATTTTGTTATGACCCAGTTTGTACATTTGACCTTTTTATTAATGCAAACCAAATGATATAATTTAAACATCTATGAATTTAGGATATGTTAATTTATATTTATACAGTTGTTTATGTCATTAATTATATAAATTCTAATGATTAATATATGTAATCGTAAAAACTGTGATGGAAAAAAAACACTTCGGAATTCTTTAAGATGAAACGAACGACCTACGAAAATAAAGTTTTGGACTTGAAAATAAAACGAATATACTAGAAAAGTATAGTGTTTTCTGGAAATAAGAAATATAAATTTACAACTATCAATACCCAGCAGGCAAAATTAGTTGTTTTGATGTCAGAATGACGTCATATCCTGATGTTGGATGGATGTTGGATTTTGATTGAAAACTTTAAGTTTTTTTTTACGTCTTTTTCTGACGTCGAAACAGAGTCGGTTACCGACTGACAAAAAAAGTTAGTTTATGTTGTGTAGTTGTTGAATATTGAACGTTTCCATACGTGAGAAAGCCATTATTCTCGGTGATTTTCATTACTATATATTATTGTAATGAGCTTTGGTCGGTATAACTGCTGGGCAATAAAAATTCAGATTGGAAAATAATTGACCTCATGTGCTTTCTATGTTGAAGGGAAATAATTTTTGTTTGCATCTATTTGCATATAGTGCACTAAGACTGAAAGTTTTAGTCCGGTGTTTTAGTTAAAGATTAGAAGTTGAACTATAGCTAATAGTATTACGTAAATCTATAAAAGTAAAATTTTGAAAACGTTTCCGTCTTAGTTACTCATATAACTTTTATGATAAAAAAAAATAGTACAATTAAATTTTATTTTTAGAAAGTTTTCAGCAATATTTTTGACCCCAGTTTTGTTTTTATTCATTTTTTAATTTATTTTAATATCTATTTTTCATCATAATACATGCAGTATATGTAATGCTATCACTAAGGTCTTTTAAATCTCATATATCCACAACTTCATTTCATTGTCATTTCTGTGTCATTTTTCGACGACGGACTTGTACAAAAACAGACGTCGCATCAACGTCAAAAGTCTAAATTAAGACATCGATCCGAAGTCTGTTTTTGGTATACTGACGTCGCGACCAAATATTAACCAAAACCCGACGTCGATATGATGTCATGTGTTTGCTGGGTAGTTGTTCGTTAATCAAATTAGTAAATAAATTACAACGATACAGTCTGCGAAAATTATATCTTTTTCATAGCAATATCAGGTGCACTGCATTTTTATGAAGACTCTCAAGAGCCCAAGGCTGTCATTCGGTTACGCCGATAAAAATGATCGTGAGGGATAAGCATTGAGAAGAGATCGTAATGGATTTAGTGACACCATCGTGAGGGATGTTTATCGCGAAAAATCTTACAAGGTCACATTTATGCATTAGGGCAGTTATTCCCTAAAATATTTATGTATGTCAAAATGGTTTAACTTAGATAGTAGAAGTGTATCGAAATAAAAGTTTAAATGTCTACAGTTTTTGCACATTTACAAAAGGCGTCAAAGTCATCAACATTTTCAATGACTACAAAATGTAAGCAAAGGCATTATGTTGCATGATTGTAAAGATTTCTTTGATATTTATTTGTATATTCATACAGTAATCATAAATACAATATTGTGTGCAAAATTGTATCCTAAAATATATTTCCAAAATACAAGCAAAAAAAGATTATTCCTAAAAAAAAAGTGCAATTTCAGATCGTGAGGGATTACGTTAAACCTTTTTATGATCGTGAAGGATGATCGGGAGGGAGTATAAGCCGCTTGCCAAGATTATAAAGTATGTGTGTGTGAATGTATAAATATATTATGAATTTTGAAACTCTGTCTGCAAATAATAATGACGTTCGAACAAGCATCTTGCATTGGAATAAAAAGCGTAACAGGCACCAGAAACTAAAACGAATGTTTCAAATGCGGGAAAATGTTTTAGAACGTTAGATTAAATAAAACTAATCACACCACAAAAATATATATACATAATAAGTTAGGTCTTTATGTATATGACAAACTAAATGTAACAAAAAAGGCAAACAAAAAGAACTAATTTAAGATGGAAATAAAACCAAATAAATAAAAACATGCAAGAACGAAATCTAAAAACTGCAAGTATGAGATAGTAAGAACCATTTGAAAAATTTATATGTCACCATGGTAACTTACAAAAGATAAAGATACATTTATTCCAATCAAGGTCCCTCAAGGGGCAATTACAAATATTACATTCATAATTCAGACACAACAATACAACAAAATTAATGTAACAACAAGTTAATATATAAATTTATATATATGTATATATATATATATATGTCTGTAATCCAGACGAGGGAGGTGGCATAAACACATTATCAGATTTTTTTTAATATCTGTAAGTACATACGCACGCATCATAAATAACAATATTATCAATATCAACAAGTTGTAAATCTACAAAAGACACCAAGGGACGGTGCTCAAGGATATGTGTGTTGCTTCATAAGAGCAATCCCACTCCTCCTCGTGTCTGACGTAGAAAAACCACTGGTTGAAAAAAAAGAAAAAATAATAATAATAAAAAAAAATAATAATAATAAAAAAATAATAATAAAATAAAAAAAAATAAAATAAAATTTAAAAAAATAAATAAATGTATCGTAAATCTACAATAGACATCAAGGGACGATGCTCTAGGATATGTAATATCTACATTCCTCCTCGTGTCTAATGTAGAAGTACAACCAGTGTATACAAAGTGAAATAGTAGTTGCCGGTCTACAAGAGACACCAAGGGTCGGTGCTCAAGGATGTGCGGCATGTTGCTTCGGCCGTATACTCGCAATCCTCCTCGTGTCTAATGCAGACAAGCAACACACTTGTTTAATTAAAATATGAGCAACAAATACGGCACGTATGTGGATAAAATTGTTCACTTTGCTAGTATCATCTGCAATTTTTTAATGTGAACTCACTTAAACGTTTTAGTATAGTTACATCTTCACAATTGAATAACCAGATTAATTTCTGGTCATCATCCAATCTTACAAAGTTTTTACAAGATTCTGATATTTTTTTGTAAAGGTCAACCCTTTCAGTATTATATTTAGAACACTTCAACAAGAAGTGTTTTTCATCTTCAACCTCGCCTGAGTTACAATGTTGGCAAAGTCGTAAGTGTGGAGGGATTCCCTGGTATCTACTTACTTCAACCTGCAAATGGTGTGCTGACAACCTTAATTTACTTGGGCTTCTCCTGTGCTCAAAACTATTGATGGATTCTAAATATTTTTCAAATCCATAGTTTGACTTGATTTTTGTGTATGTTCTCAGTTTTCCATCTGAGAAATCAAGCAATTTTTATACCACTCATTAATATATGAACTTTTCAGGAATCTTGCAATTGTCTGTTTGCTTATTTTCTTTTGCATGTGATGTTGGTTACATAGATCAGGAAATGTCTGCAAAATTATCATAAGTGACCCATACCATGATGATTTGTGCTGTCCATGGAGCATTTTAGAGTGCATATATGCATCCTGCAACAGTGGAAAATTTTCCACATTGTGTTCTAATCTTTGCAAATAAATGAGCATAGCTTTTACAATATCAAAATACATAGGGAAGCGACCAAGTTCAGATAAAAGTGCAAAACTTGTGGTTTTCCTGTTAACTCCAAGTATCAAATGTAGTCTTTCACTCAATAAATTCAAGTAAATTCTGTCTAGAGGTATAGCATCACGATTTCTAAATTTTGGGGACAGACAATTAAAAGATCCCCAGACCTCACTGCCATATAGCAGAATTGGTCTTACTGTATGATCAAATACATGAATGCTTGTTTGGATTTTGGGATTCAGAGACAAGAAATCCTTCTGTAACTTAAATATGCTTTTAAAGCCTTTTTATAGAGTTCATTTTGAGCAAAGGAGAAAGAACATGATGCACTGAAGTGCACACCTAGCTATTTATATTGTTGTACACACTCCAACCTAAATTCTTTGTATTTAAAATTATTATGAATGTGTCTGCCTGCCTTGTTGAAGATCAAAATCTTTGTTTTATTTGGATTGAGAATCAAACACCAATCTTTACAGTATTTTTCAAGGATATCAAGTTTGGTTTGAAGACCCTTAGCTGTTGTTGACAACAATATTATATCATCGGCATACATCAAACGGTTAAGAGATTTACCATTTAAAACAACTGGATCGCAAGAATTCTCAAGGTAATTTGGTAAATCATTTATACACACGTTAAATAAGGTGGGACTTACATTGTCTCCCTGTTTGACACCCAACTTTATTGGGAAAAGTCTGTAACACAGTGTTTAATTATCATGCAGGATCTCCTTACCTCATACATATTCTTGATGACATTGTAAAAAAGTGTTCATACACCTATTTGGAGTAGTTTGATTTTCAAACCTGTGTGGACAACAGTGTCAAAGGCTTTATGAAAATCAACAAAGCAGGCATACACCCTACCATCTTTGCTTTGGCAGTATTCATCAATTATGCATTTTAATATAAACATGTGGTCTGTGGTTCTTGCTTTCCTTGTAAATCCCATCTGACACTCATTTATGGTTTTGTTTTTTGTAAGAAAAGTATCCAGTCTGGTGTTCAGGACACTGTTAAATAATTTACCAATTTACTGCAATGCCCCTAGAATTATTTGGGTCTGAAATGTCATTAGACTTATGTATAGGTGTAATATATTCATCAGCCCACTGCTTTGGATAGCATCAACCAGAAAAGGAAGCATTAAATAGCTTGACAATAGAGGGAACAAGCATGGTTTGTCCACTTTTTAGCATATTATTAGACAGATTATCAAGCCTTGGTGACTTATTATATTTAATTTGGAGATAGCTTTTGAAACTTCTTCATTTGTTATGGACTTATCAAGTTCATTAAAATTTTTTTGTTTTTCTAGAGTGTCAAGTAGGATATCAAGGTCCTTGAGGCGATCTTTTTTTATCTACACATTAATTATCGCCGACTGCAATACAATGTGTGACTTATCTATTCACGTAGATGCATCTGTCAATCGCCAAAATACCTCGGTCCTATTGAACATATATATATATCCTCTCACACTGCTCTGTCGACGAGGAGTTAATTCGAAATGGCCATCAAGGGCCATTAATTGGTATCTATGATCACAATGTCGATGCATTTATCATTATGGATGGTTACGTTCTTTTCCCCGAGAGTTTCGCGCTCCCAGTAGACAATACTTTGCGTTGTCTCGACTATAAAATCAGAAATTTACCAGAATTAAAATTATTGGAAAAAGTCAAAGCTCCTTTTGAATAGCTCGTTCCTTAGACGGTTCATTGGCTTTCGATTCGTGTACCTTAACAAATACCTCACCATGATGACCTGTTGGTAGTACCCATAACTAGGGAATTTCGAAGTCCAGAACTGGCCTGACAACTAGTGGATACTTTGAAAATTCCCCTTTCGAAAGATCTTAAAATCAGCTATTTTAAAAAGAAATCATCAAAGCAACAAAAAGGCTTCTTTGAAGTTAGTGGGCAACCAAACCGTCAATCCAAGAGATTAGTCCAAAAACATTGCAAAATCAGTACTACAAAGACAACAATTTTTAAAACAAAAGAGAAAAATTGAAGTAAAACACGTGTACCCAAACAAAAACTAAGGTTGAGACCAGGCCTTGGGGTCATGAAATTTAGACTGCTAGCCTTCCTTTCCAAGACAATAGCTTCAAATTTATATAAGCTGTTTCTAAGATTATGCATGATCCCCAAATCAAGAAAAAATTCTATTTTGAAAAAAAAAAATGAAACATGAACACTTTAGCATAAGACAGTTCATGATACCGAAGCCAGGTGCACCGGTATGTTTCTTATAAAACACACGCATTGTTGACCACACGCAGTGTTGAACATGTCACGTCCGGTAGAAGTCAAAAGGTAACAAATCAAACTGTGAAAGGGGAAGGTCTGTGCACATCTGTAACACGGATATACCAAAGTGATCAACAAGTTCATGATGTCTACTATAAAATTGTAATTGGAATTGTTGTCTTTATATTTCAAATTATTTTTCACCTGATAATTATAAAACAGAGTGACAGAAAACACATTAGAAATATTTCCAGTCTAGACAAAGCACAGAACACAATTGAATAAACAGTAAAATTCCAATAAATTGTAATTCTGTACATGGCAATTTTTTTTATTCTTCTTCCTGTTGATGTGCATGATTTCTCTCTAACATTTTTGCACAATGTCTCCTCATATGCATAAATGAAGTTTATCAAGAATTACCTACATAATGTACCATACCCTTAAAGTTTGACTAAAAATGGGGATGAAAATGCCAGAAATTGATTAAAAATCCAGAAAAGCTGGGACGTAACTTACATTCTTTAAGTAATAGGGGATATCGGCAAGATATTCTGCTTGCATCCGTTAAATTAGCTTTGAGACCTAGTGACCTATAATTTTGCACACATACTGGCCTCTCACTGATACTGCCGATGTCTACTGAAATTTATGATGATTCTTGACTTCTGATTCTCCCCTTTGGGAAGTTTTGAGTTTGATTTTTCTTCCGTAGTGCGACAGTGTTCTACCAGCAGACTAGGCTCCTTGAGCTAGCCGACAGTTTAGCGGCGAGCACCACTTGACCCTTCTTTCTAAAAATCTTTCTAAATTACGTATTGTCTTTTTCTCTCCTTTCAAGATTGTGGCCATGGAGTTAGTAGTCTACCTGTATTGGGTTTTATTTGTATGTTTTCATACTATAGGGAAATGGGACAGATAAAGGAAAGGTTTGGGTACCCATAAACCGGTTTAACCCTACCGCTCGCTCTTGCTAGTGCCGGTACCAAGTCCGGCTGTCCCGAGTTCCTATTGTTGTCTACGTTTGTCTTTTGTCTTATACGTGTTTTTCTTGATTAGTTCCCTTGCAAATTGTTGCATGTAATTATAATCATTGTAGGTGTTTCCTGTTATCCATTTTTTAACATGACATAGGGTTATTTATATGCACACGTATTTTTGTTTATTATTTTCATGGCCATTTCTAGAAACTAGTGTATTCTTCCCATTTTAATATCAAATGTTATTTCATTTTAAACTAAACTGCTTCAAAGACTCATGCTCGCATTTCTTTCAGTGTTTCAGGCTAATAAAAATAAGATATTTAGATTTAAAGGTTGATTTTATGTGTTATTTTCTATCCAAGGAAGTTTGGTGTGCTGGTGTGCCTTAAAAAAATACACCGGCAAAATTAAAATTGAGACCTAAAATAAGAAATGAAGGGATGTGGAGTAAATGCGTATGATACAAACCTCTACAAATACATGTTAATATAAAGCAATGGAAGAAAGTTTTATTGTTCTTCGTCATGAAATAACCATAAGGCCTTCAACATTGAGCTTTGCTCATACCTCATAGTAAGTTCAAGACGGCCCCTAGTACCGCTTGAGTGGAATTCATTGCTAATTGTCGAGCAATGCTACAGCCATGCTTATCATTCATGACTGCGTAGTTGTCAACAAACATAAAAATAATTGGCAAAGTGTACAATCGCTATCGTCCGTTGCCCGACAAAAGAATAACAGAAGACAATCACAACAATTAAACAAACACAGGGCACTCATCGAGTCAAAAGTAAGAAAACTTGGCATAATAAAATCATAAGATGTGGGTACAACAAACAGGTGGTCAGAATAATAATTTGGTATTTAAAAAAAGACAATAAAAATATCAACATTTAAGATATGCTATTGCATCCATATGAGAAATTCTCTCAAGCAAAATTACATCAAAACTGAAATGTATATAGAGCATACTTGAATCACGCTTATAAAACAAATTTCAATGAAATGCTGATAAACATTTTTTCCCAGTTAAAAGTGTGTTATGCAGGTCCCTTTAAGGGTTTTCCAGTATTCTAGGTCAATCGAATTTCATTTGAATTAATTAGGAACATTAAGTTTAAATCTTTTTGAGACCATAGACGAAAAACGACATGAATTAAGGAATCCAACAATTTGATTCAATAGTGAATATACATATTCATATGCTTTCGGCGGTAACAAATGCAATAATAAACACTACTGCACTTTCAAAAATACTTAAAATTAACATCTTACCATTGTTTAATGTGTTTTTAATATCATCGTAATATTGCTGGAACCGAACCACCAGTCTTACACGAACAATCAAAGGACAATGGCAACATTGGAAAAACAAAGAAACAAAGACATAACATGAGCACGGCAGGCAGAGTAATAAAAATAAAGACATGCACATAATACAAAAAAGAATAGGAGAGAAAAAAAAACGTTTTTCTCTTCTTACAATCATGGTTAAGCTTAATCCTTCACGATTATAAATTTCATCAGCTCATCCCTCACGATCATTTTTGGAAGAAAAAGCACAAAATCATACTTTGTGTATTTATCGTTTACCTAGTACAAAAAGCAAACCAATCATTACTAAGCATTATATAAAGTTGTAGCAGATATTTGAACACCGAGCAAAGGCATTTTTTTCCAAAAAGAGCAAAAAATGTGCTACGGATCTGCAAAAAGTCAGTAGAGTTCAACGTCGCCTTTTGTTATTCTGAGCAGCATGTTGTACCTTTTTTGTCCTAAGCTATAGTCTGATAATTATCATTTTGACAGACACATTTCTTTTTCCCAGTAAGTTCTCTCCTTTTTCAAAATATCAAGTTTTTTCAAAATAATTGTCAATTTAATCCCTCACGATGGTGTCACCAAATCCCTCAAGATCCGGTCTCAAGACTTAATCGTCGTTACAAATCCCTCACGATTATTTTTATCGGCGTAACCGAATGGCAGCCTTGGAGCCTCATGTCGCAAACCATATGTGTCTGAAAAATAAAACAAAAGAATTCTATTGCATAAAAATGTCAAATATACATTATCTGTACCCGGATGATGCATTTTTACATAAACATTTGACGTTTGAAGCAAAATATTTGGACGTCAGAATCCTGCAATGTCATATTTTGGTGGAAACGATCTCAAATTGCAATTTTATCGTGATTTCTCGGTATCACATGACCTTATAGAAATTTGATTTATTTTAAAGATGTCTATTTTCATTTGTGAATCTGTCAATTAGGTCATAGTATGATTGACTGTAATTGTTGTTGGACTGATTTTAATATGTTATTAATTCATTCAGTTTAAACATTTTCACAGTGATGTAGTTCCAATTTAGTTCTACAATAAATGAGCATAATCCAAAGTTCTTGATTGTAAGGGACTGACCATTTAACCTGAAGGGGGGGGTTATGGTTTTTTTTTCTGGACAGAAAATTATTTATTTTTTGCACGCATATCAACAAAATATTTTTTTTCAAAATTAACATTATTTTTCTGGGCAGAAAGCCTCATTCAGAAATTTTTTTTTCATCATTTTGGCAGCCAAAATATTTTTTTCACATAAAATCGGATCCAAAATATTTTTTTAGAAAAAAACCATAGCNCCCCCCCCCCCCCCCCCCCCCTTCAAGTTAAATGATCGGTCCCTAAAAACATCGTACATGTATATAATGTTATGCTTGAAAAGTCATATTTTGTTCGACAAATATTCACAATATACCACAATCTTTTCGTTTTAAAACAACAAACAGTTTAAAGGCAACATTTGCTTCTAGATCATTCTGAACTTAATGTCAAACATCTAGTCCATTATTATTCTACAAATGTCTCCTTAAAGTAGTATTTCATATTTTGTGATTATTCACATATTAACATTGACGTATATAAAAAAAAATCAAAGACGGCAGTATTCAGTACAGTATAAATGAGTACAGAGTATGATTCAGTGCAATAAGTATTTTTATGTAGATTCCACATCATTTTTGTTATGTTATTACCGATTGGAATGCCCTTCTAAACTCCAATTAATCTGTTGAAAACCATAGCTTTTTTTTAAATTGACTCGAAGCGTTTTCTTGAAACACGTTGATTAAGGTACACCCTACATTTTTGAGCAATTAAACAGTATGGTATGTTGGGCATATATATATATTTAATTAGATTTACCCTCATACAAGGACCCCACTGGAAATAAGCGTTCACGCTGATTGGGTATCTTTGGAATGATATAAGTTTACTTTGTGTATTTTTAGCCAACATGGCATATTTTATGATTTTATAATTTGTGTGGTGAATAAAAGGATATGGAGTAAATGCACAAGAGACAAAGTCTCTACAAATACATGGTAAAAAAACAAGCAAAGGAACAACGCTTTTATTGCTGTTCTTCATCTTGAAGTCACCATGAGGCCTTCAACAATGAGCTTTGCTCATACCTCATAGTAAGTTCAAGACGGCCCCTAGCACCGGTTTAAGCGGAATTCTTTGCTAAATGTCGAGCAACGCTACATCCATGTCTTTCTTGGTCATGGGTGCAGGGTTGTCAACAAACATCAATTAAGCTGGTAAAGTGCTCTTACAATCACTGTCATCCTTTGCCCGACAAAAGTGTCTTAAGCTAGTGATGTGTATTATATAAACAATGAAAGGATATGGAGTACATGCACATAAGACAAAGTCTGTACAAATACATTAGTTTACATATCTTTATTTGCACTGGTGAATATGATATCATTCCAAAGAGAATTTTACCTTTTACCTTTTTACCTTTTTGAGTAATTTATTTTGTCTTTGGTGAAAAATTGTTCAATTCTGTTTAACACCAATTGCTTTCAAAAGCTCACACTGGGTATAATATTCTGCTATAGTTTTGTGTGTTTATGGCTCTTTCCAAGACACCGATCGACGATGCAAGAATAGTTCAATTTTAACTAGCATATTCTTAATGCAAACCAATCATCTAGAATCTTGTTGAATACTGATGAGAAATATAATTAAAAGTCATTTTTCATTTTGATATTAAGTTAAGAGTTGAAGCTTTGATACCGTGATCTCTCCGCCTTTCTTTAAATAATACTGTACCAGGTAAAACACAAACAAGTATGAAGAAAGGAATTCCTGGGTATAGCGTTCTTTGACATTTCATGGACCTTGTCTCTGGATTGTTCGTATTTAGAGTGACGGTTCGGTTCTGACTTACTTTAAAATATCACCACCACTGGCGGCCATTTTTTTGGGTTAAATCTGACTAAAATGAGAAATATCTATCAAGAACTTTTCATTAAGCATTCCAGTAAAGTTGAGTTACATTTGCAATTACCTCAATGGGTTCAGGTGATGAAAATGTCGATTTTCCCTTTTGGTGCAATGCAACACTATGTTCCTTTTTGGTTGCAATATATGTTATCATGTCAGAAAGTGTTGAGTAATTTAAAGGCATTCCATACATCATTCCTGCAAAGCTTAGCATTAATTTATTGTAGGAATTGGCGAAAATGTAAAAAGTCAACGAACGGACTGAAAACAAGAGATAAAAAAACGCTCCCATGACCTTTGGCAATTTAGAATTATCCCATCTCTTATCAACCGATACCACTCTGTTGAACGTTAAAATATTTTAACATTTTGCCACAGGAATGATTAGAATGGCTGTTATGCAGTTTAAATCAAATATATATATGTGAACGAGAACAATTAGTGCAATGATATTCGATCCACGTGCTTCAAATTCAAATGACCCGGTATGAATATTTGACCTTTTTAAAAATGCAAACTCAATGTAATAAATATCTATGAATTTAGGCTATGCTAATTAATAATTTATTTCGGTAATTTATACGATTGTTTACCGGTATATCATTAATGAAATAAAATGTAATGATTAAGATATTTAACCATAAATCTCTGCATCAAGAAAGCCTACTATAAACATCAACTTTAATATAAAAATAAACGACATCTTTCCTTCATTAATCCCATTACTAACGCAATGGACGGAATTGAATACTAGCTTAAAAGTAATTGAAAAAAACCTTTACGACAAGCATGATGATTTTGACTTTCCAATAGTGACCTTCCGGTTTTTTTTAGCAGTAATAAACCCGGATCTCCGGCATATGGTGTCTTTGTTTCACAACTTATTCGCTATTGCCGTAACTGAAGTTTGTACAACGTTTTTTTTTCAATAGAGCTAAATTACTGTCTTATACATCAAGCTGTTGCAATTGTCACTATAGAAGTTTTACGGCCGTCACCATGATTTGAAAGACCGTTACAATGTTTCCATTCCACAATATTTGGGTAGATCCAGAGTTTATTACCGCACTGACAAACACCAACTGTGAAAAACCGGACTTTTCACTGGCAGTTTGACGGGTTCCATGCGTGGAGTAGATCATGCTTACCCTTCTGGAGCACCTGGTAATACCCCAGTTTTTGTAGGGGTTCACACTTCTAGTGCTTTAGTTTTGTGGCGCTCTTGTTCGTTTTCAATTATTCATAATGTCTTTTTCATGCCGTTTCAATTCGTGTTGAATATGACTTGCCGCGAATTTTTAAATTTTTTATCTTCGAATGCCCCCTTTCATCATTTTAGCTTCGGTATTCGTTTGCCGATGTATTTCTGTGAATTACAGAAAACGTAGATTTTTCAAAAATTATGACTTTCTGCAAATTAAGTATAATAAATTTTCAGTGTTTCTTTTAATTCAGAGCTTTATGCATTTTTTCCAACGATTCTTTCATAACTAATGTCTTGAAAGCAATTATTTTGAATGTATTTCTAAATGTTTGGAACGCTCTTAAAACGTTTCAATTCGTATCCATAATGTCTTGAAAGAAACATTAGATATGCATATGTGTTTGTAAAATGATAGATTATTCATTAAAACATGAGGTGTTCCTTTTAAATGTTCTCCATTCGTATCTATAATGTATTGAAGTAAGTGAGAACCGAACCGTCAGTGAAAAGAACGAACAATCCATGCACAAAGGCAACATCGGAAACACTAAGAAACAAGCACACCACTTGAGTACGGGACAAAAAAGAAAAATGAAGACACACATACATGTACAGAGGAACAACACGGACCCAATAAAAACCATGGGTGAGATCAGGTGTACCGATAGAGTATGCATCTCCTGCTCCTTATAAGACACCCGCCGTGTTGAACATGTCAACTCCGGTAGTAAAGTCAAATCCGATAGAGGAAAATCAAAGAGGGAAAGATCTGTCGTCATCTGGGAAACAGATATCCCATAACGATTCATAAGATCGTGATGTATCCATAAAACTTCTGCAATGATGAATTTAAGTTTTTGAAATCGTACCCTTGCTTAAGTAGTCTATTTGTAAGCAACTGGGCTCTAACAAGGAAGTCACTGTAACGACCACAAGCCCTCGAGTAGCAATGAGTTGTGAGATGTAAACTCCATATGCTGGTGCTTTTTGGAATGTTGCCACAAAGAAAAGGGAAGTTGACATTTGGAAAAGTGAAGTCATCACGTTTCTCGTACAACCTAGTTTGTAATGTACCCCTGCTGTCAATTTCAAGATGAAGGTCAAGGAACGAGGCCGATGTAGATGTATCTGTAGTATCCTTAATTTCGAGCTCTTTTGGATAAATAAGATGAAGAAAATCACCAAAGCGAGGGTTGTTTAGTGATAAAATATCATCTATATAACGGAAGCTGAAATTAAAGGACTGAGCCAGTTTTTTGTCTTTATTTTGAAGAAGCCCTTTAATGAATTCAAGTATTGAAAGCAATTTTAGATTTATTTCTTTGAAATGAAGTCTCTAGAACGCCTCAGTTTAGAAAATGTTATTACGGACAGTTTATTCCATACAACACGGAGAAAACTTCAAAATTGCTTTTATCAAATTATGTCTACATGCAATTAAGCATGTGAAACAGAGGCCGACTCTATCAAAGATACGACTTCATAATTTGTTTTATTTTTACAATTCAAAGGTATCTTATTGTCTTTGACTAATTTGCATTTACTCCATATCCTTTCATTTTAAATTTTCATGTGAAGTGTGATTTCATGGGAAAAGCTTTGATACATTGACTCCTCTGCAGATATTAAATTCACAGTTACAATGCGGTTTTGCATTACTTCGCTTACGGTAGATAGACAGTAATATTCATATCCACGAGATTTTGTTGCAAGTCGGCACAATTGAAGAACCTATCCTACTTACCCGAAATCTGTAATAAAAAGTAGGGTTTACCATGCTTGCTAATTTGGGATCAAAGTTTGCTCATTTTTAGCCATTTTTGACACCTAAATTTACATAGAATGCACGGGGGAAAAAATGGAAAGGCATTTTTTAGCTTAATAGAATTGAACTTTTCATCCATGAGAATTTGATGAATTTTTGTGGAAAGATAGTTTATTATGTAATTTATTGGTCACAATAAAAATATGTATATGTCACCATGCTCTTGACAGAGATATTTAACAAAGTTTCCGGATTAAACATTATTTACGGGAAAAGGGAGCTAATTCGCGGCAAAGTAAACGAAATATGACGTTTCGCACCTGTCATTCAATTATGACGTCACAAAGGAAAAGCCGTCAAATTACTGTTCCGGTCCGAAAATCAAACTTTCCCCGTATCCGACTCTTTATTCTTCTAATGCGCGATTGAATTGTGCAGCGCAACAGTATCTATTTACCTTAAAACTCTGTCCATAACTGGTTTTGGCTTTCCATTAAGATCCTGGAAATTTGTTTTCTATCAGCTTTTTATGTATGTTGTCTAAAAGGTTACTTGCAGAATTAACAGTCGGTATTACGTCATCATTCAATTTTATAAATTTAAATTTTCCAATTTACCTTTATGATGTAAATGACAAAATACCGAAGTTACTGTGAATTTTGTTTCTGCATATTCGCATTTCGACAATATATGTCTCTTCAGTGCAGATAAAATCGAATTATTTGGAAGTCCAAAAACCGAAATACATGTAAAACTGATAGAGAATGTTGATAAATACAATGTATATAATGTATGAATACGGGGAACTTGGCGAAAAAAAACCTACAACCTTTCAAAATCTTGCCAATTCGCTTCACCCAAGAATTAAAAGTTGATCAAAGCAAACGAAACCTCATTGTTGTTCAAAAGAAACGTCGAATCAGAAGTAATATGTTATTACTTGGCGCTCAACCAATTATATTTCTGTTAATGCCATATAACTAGTTTCAATCTAACTCCCTCGTTGTGTATATCAAATAAGTATTCGTGTAAGGAATAGGTAAATAGAGTGTATCATAAGAGAATATTGCGTAAATGGGATAAAAAAATCCGATAGTTTTGGTTGTGATTTTGGCGATACAGCAATTGTAATCATTACTATTGAGATGCCATTATATGTTTGATATCAAATGTATAGAACGCTTAAATGATGACGATGCTGCTGATACAATATAGGTTTCTAGATGTTTAAATTCGAGGAAAATTAAATGTCGGGAATACTTTCAAGCGTGTAAAATTTCAATTGCTGTGTATTTCTCTCGTTTTGCTCCTATTAGCTCAATACAGGACGAAAACAATTTCTGGTGAAAAATAGCACGATCCTCAAAGTGACTTGGTAATTGAAGCATAAGGGACCGACCATTTAACTTGAAAGGGGGGGGGGGGCTATGGTTTTTTTCTAAAAAAATATTTTGGATCTGATTTTATGTGAAAAAAATATTTTGGCTGCCAAATTGATGAAAAAAATTTTCTGAAGGAGGCATTCTGCCCCAAAAAATAATGTTAATTTTGAAAAAAAAATATTTTGTTGATACGCGTGAAAAAAATAAATAATTTGTTTCGCGCGAAGCGCGAAAAAAANCCCCCCCCCCCCCCTTCAGGTTAAATGGTCGGTCCCTAATAGGATAAAGATCCTATTAACATTGGTAATAAATATCAGATAAAACTAGGTATAATTAAGTTTTATTCGAGAATTGTTCCTGGACAGAAATATGCTTTTACAAATACTGTCAAAAATGTATGAAGATAACTAAGTTGTACCCAAACTCGACCTTGATGTCCCTTTTTTTACATGTTTTACTACATAAATTTATGGAGAATTGTGTTGATAAGGTGAATGACAAGAACCGTTATTAACTCTAAAGCTACTGTACTTTAACTCACATTGGCATACAGCACCATGGATCCGAATGCTGCACTTGTCAAGGTTTTTAAGTACAAACCCTAGATAGGAGGTTCATGGATTTCCCAGCTTGAAACTTCGTTCTTTATACCAAAAGCCTTACAACCGTGCCAGAAGTTCAAAGTTGACTTTAATAGCTCGTATAGAGCTTATGTTCATTGACTCTGGCTATTACAGGTAGATACCTGTACCTAATTTCTGACATTAAAAACTTACCCTTACACTAACAGATTCTCATCTTCTAAAATGTAAAACAATAAATATTTATAAAACCAGTGACAAATTCTAATTATATCAGACTTACTGATGATTATATTATTGTTGTTATTAAAATCGAAGACAGAATCGTTTTTGAGGCTCAGAGTGACGCATTCAGTATCATGAAATCCTTTTATGTTGTCTGAAATATCATATGTCCGAATCATGAGATTTTTCATTTTATAAAATGTGTAAAAAAAAACGGATGTCAATTCGTCAGGCAATTCTGAACATAATTTATCTTTTTTAAACAAGTAAAATAAGCATCAAAACATCTGGACAAGATAACAAACGAACAATGGATATAAACACAAGAACTTAAAATAAATTCAAAAAAATAAGCACCTACGAACATGTACGGTAGAATTTGAACACCAAAATCAGCTACGAATGAAAAAAAGAAATCTGCACCAGGAATGTGTTTTACCACATGAAGAATATCAAGATAGATAGTAATTTTTTCCGAATAGAAATGGTGGCAAAGCATGGAAATCTTAGGCATAAATGTGGCTGTAATATTGAGCAAATTATTGCGATTAAAACAATAGTGGTAAGGATAAAACACGGCAGTTTCGAATTTGAAATTAAGCATGTGAAACAGAGTCCGACTCTATCAAAGATAATTCAAAGGTATCTTATTGTGAATAATTTATCGTAACCTCTTTCCTCTGTAACCTTTTGGAGAATGAAAGAACTTGAATCACGAACTTGACACCGTTCTTTAATGCATGAACACAAAATGGTTTACAATATTTTAAAGCCAAATTACAATCAACACTATCAATAATTCAATCAGTGTTTTTATTTCATTTGATTGACAATCGAACGCAATAAAAATGAATACCATATATGTAAACTGCGAGAGTGACGTATTGCAGCTACATCGGGTTTACAAATGCAAAAAAAGTTAAACCGAAAGTTAACCTGAGCATTGCATGAATTTGCTCCGATGCACTTACTTCGTGACGATAAAAGCGGAATTAAATGCATTAAAATATAAATCATTTAAACAACCCTCTTTAAATTCATAATTGGAAAATTTTAAGAACTGAAAAGATAATACGAATGATTGAAGTGCAGAAATTTTAGAAATTAGAAGAAAAAATTAGAAAAAGCTAAAAATGAACAACATTAAAGTAGAGGTGGACAGAGATAGCTAAAAATTATATTCATATTTTCTACGACTAGAAAAGCACAGACAAATGACAGTCTAAAAGCAAAATACATCTGAAACCGAAACATCCTAACAAATCCGCAGGAATTACTAAAAGAAATAAAGTGTTTTACTCAAATTCATATACGTATAACAACAAGGAAAATTCACAAGAGATATATTTTAGTACATACAACGAAAACTCATTAACAGTGAAAATTAATGAATATGTGATGATAAATTTTCTTTTTATTAATTATCAT
Source organism: Modiolus philippinarum (assembly GCA_002080025.1). Classification (NCBI taxonomy): domain Eukaryota; kingdom Metazoa; phylum Mollusca; class Bivalvia; order Mytilida; family Modiolidae; genus Modiolus; species Modiolus philippinarum. The sequence goes on from MJUU01018046.1 coordinate 20,222, forward strand.
TTCGTATTAAACATATGAAACCCAATAAATCTCATGGATAAGAAGACTTGACGGTAAAGTTTTATGAAGTTTTTTTTTAATGATTTAAACATCTTTTAGCTTATATTAACATTTTCACAACGTTCTGGTGTCTTATACTGATATTGTAAGAGGGTGGTCTTTATCTTTTAATCAACTGTTTAAAGTTATTATCGGCCAATTTTTCTCTTAAATGTAAATTTGAAATTTCTATCATATGTTCTTGGTCACAAAATAAAAAAAAACCAAATCACCTAGATTGCTAATGAGGATCAAATTGATACTAATAAAGATATGTAAAAAATATATGTATAGAAGGAGCTATTGTTAGTCTTGATTTGTCAGAAACTTTCGATTCATTTGACTAGGAATTCATAATTCAGACATTGATTTTAATGATTCATTTCTAAAATTGGTAAAAACTTTACATAAGAATATACAAACCGGTGTTATAAACAATGTTTAGAAATTAGAAATGGTTAAGAAAAAGTATGAGACAACGTGGTCCGTTCTCTGTACGTCTTTTTCTTATTGCAGTCAAAATCACTGGATTAAGAAAAAACAATAATAAGGGGGTTTCAAATCAAAAGTGATGTATTAAATAAATAATATCACAGTTTGCTAGTGACACTGTGGTAATGTAAATTGCATAGTACCAGCGTTAAAGTGAATTAAAAATTTAGGTCGTTTTCTGTTGAAAAAAATATACAAGAACACGGTACATTGATTGGCAAATTAAAAAAAAAACAGCATTGAAAAAGTTGTTGGAACACAAAAGCCTCTCAAAGCCCAATAGATTTATATTGTACACAATAAGGAAGATGTCGAAATATTAATTGAGGAAGTAGAGATAGAGAAATAGATTTAACTTTGATAGGTAAAATACTTATCATTTAAACTTTGGCGGTAGTCCCGGATATATAAACAGACTGATTGTCAATCTGAAAATTTGGGATCTAAAGGTGTCAAACCACCAATTCAGCCAATCAGCGCTTAGAACAAATGAAAAAGTAGCTCTTTTAGAATCTAAATATAACTTTGAATTCTTGCACCTTTAAAAATAAATGTCGGAATGAAACAAATGATACACCTGTTTGAACAATGATGTATCAGGCTTATTTTGAGACCAAGGTTAATTGACTAGAATGATCCTTTGAGTACTTATCATAGGGGTTTTCCGGTATACTATCAATGTGTAATGTTAAGGCCGTAATCGTGAATATTTATAGATAGGGGTTTTCCAACCTTCGGAACTCTCTTGGAAGGCTTTAAAGGTATGCTGAAATTTTAATATGATGTTGACGAGATATGCACCTTTCGGAAAATATATGGTTTCATACAGGTTAAACTTAAGATAAATTGTCCAGACAGATTTGAATATCGGGAATTTCAGTTGAAAATGTTAAAGAAATGAATTGGTGGTTTCTAACCTAAAATGATTGATATTGGTAGTTTTTTTTTCTTTTTTTTTTAAATTGCTTAAAGTTAAATATGGTTTGCAAAAATTGTGGCGAAAGGGTTTAGTAGCTGAAAATTTTTACGTCTTATTACTTTTCAACTTTTGTTAATGAAGGGTTGTTTAAGTACAGATTCTATTTTTAGCATATATTAAAATTGTGGGAAGTAGCTGGAAGGAGTCGGAGTAAAACGTCAAAATATATTTAGAAACTCTGAAAGCAAAATATTGGGGAAACAAGTTCATTACTTTTTCTAAAAAACAGTCTTGATTTAAAAAGTTTTCATTGTTTTTACTAAAATGTTATAATCTGTACACATGACTATTTTTGCCCTTTCAACCTAGTTACACTGCAAGGTTTGCCTACATCTATTTCGATGTGTCCCGTGTTGTCTATCGATGTTGTTTTTGTCCTTACTTTTTGTCTTTCGTCGGGCTACGTCATGACAAATATTTGTAGGCAGACATTGCCCGGTTTTACTGTTTTCCTAACTGACCGCTCCCGACATGTGTTGCTTCAATGACATATTTTAGCTGCGATCGATGTTGCTCAAAATTTTTATTCTCTTATTGTAATCTTGGTGCTTTCAGCTGGATAACCCTGAGCATCGCCCAAGTTGGCCCCCCATGGCAGGTGGGGAGCAAGAGAGTGACCTTGATATAATTTTTGTCAAGAATACCGCTTATGTGCACGCTAAGGGCCTTCTTGATCTCGCTTGAGAGGGTGAATATTGTTCACCTCTTGTTGAAGACCCTCAGGCGACATCAAGATGTAGACAGGAATAAAAGCCCTGTCCTTGATAAACTGTAGTTTTCTATGTATCGTGTGCGTTTTTGTCACATGTACATTCACTCCATATCCTTTCATTTTTCCTATTAATAATACAGGAATTGTTTTTGTCAACAATATCCTAGATTCATTTTAGAAATTCCTCAAAATATAATTTTACAGAAAAAATCGATAGAATCAAATGGATAGTTGAGATATTAATCAATCATGTAAGACTGTAGTCTATTGTTTAAAAAAATAAAAGCATACTATTAAATGTACTTACCAACCATAAAGAATAAATATGTTCGTTTATGTATTAATGAAGAAGTCTTCACCAAATAGTACAGCTGAAGGGGAAAATATTTTTCTACGGATGAATATACCATCACTAGCTGTTTATCTGTTTGTTTTATATTTTACATACAATAGAAATAAATTCAAAATATTAAGATCTTAATTGTGAAACTGTATTCTACCTACAAGAAATTGTTGTTAAAATACGTACGTTGATTTTGTAATTTACTATTTTTATTTTTTATTTCATGTCCGTACGTTATAGTTTTTAACAGAAAATATGTATTTTTTGTCGAAAAGTTAAATATAGATAAAATTACTTCTAACAATTAACTACCTATTAATGCTTAAAACAAATCTTTATTAATAGATGTATCAGACTTAATTTTCAGACCTTGACTCAGAATAGGGTCTGTTAGGGCCTGTTCACACTGGAGTTAATCCGGATTAAGTTAATCTGGATTAATTTAATCCGGATTAAGTTAATCCAGAACGTTACGTTCACATTAACCGGTTTTTAGTTAAAATACACGTAACATTGTGGGTTAAGTTAATCCTGATTAACTTTTGCAGTGTGAACGTTATGTGGATTAAGCAGTTTTTACCTGAGTTAATCCAGATTAACTTTTGTAGTGTGAACAGGCCCTTAGTCTCGTCATGTGACTCACGAGAATCCATGATAAACAGCCAATTCGAAAACGATGCCCGCCAAAACATGACGTCAGAGGATTATGACGTTCAAATTTTTGTTTGAATCGTCATATGTCTTTGTTTAGAATGTAACTTCCGGGTACAGTTTTGGATCCTTGGACGAGACTTACAGACCCTATAAAAATCAAAGTTTCGCCAATACCTGAGGATGCAAGCCTTTCGTGATCAATTGTATTATAAATACACTACAAACTTTTGTAAAAATTAAGTGCCAAATCAAAAATGGCTCATCAAACTGGAAACAACAAATAAAATAAACATTTGTAAAAAAAACACCTTTATGTAGAATTTTAAACAAATATATTAAAAAAAACTCGTGAAGTCCATAGACCCTCAACTCACAGACATTGTGTAGACAAATGTTGAACCGACAACGCTGCATGATGGCAGTTTTAAACAGTATTTAAAAAAAATACCACACACAAACACTAACACTAAACAGGCGTAGGTGAAATATTGGTTCTTTTACCCGGCATGCATGTGGAATTGAAACGATTTGAATTTTTCAAAATAAATTCAAGGAGTTTCTGAAATAAATTCAGTAAGAAATTAAGTCATTTGGATATGTATATTGAATTTCCTGACCAATAAATTAAATGATTATGTTTAATTTACATTTCATATTTTTAAAACGACTGATAATACATTGTCTTTCTATAAAAAGAACACAACAACTTCCGAAATATGCCTATATATCAATTAACTTGTATATATTGATGATCCACCATGGTTTGAATAACATGACCCTTAAATCGTTTGATTGACATGACAAAAAGATATATATCAGTTACATGTTTTATCTATGTCAAATTACAAACGAAATTAAAAGTTATTCATTGATAAGGGACATGTGAACTAAATTTAAAAGTTTTGTATTTAATTATTGTCATTTTACTTCCTTTTCACTAGATCCTCAGAGTGATCCCAAATTCCGAAAAAAAAACTTTATTCATAGTGTGGAACACGATAATGCTTTTCACCAACAGGAGCCCCCCACACCTATAGTACAATATATTTCATGTAATGTTAAAAATGGTCACCAGTGATAGTAACAAAATTATCGAGTAGAATTAAAAGTGAGAGATCATTTGTTGAATTTCATCCTAAATCAAATGTCTTCAGTTCATTTGAACTTTATTGACAACAAGTTGAGTTCATAAATTAACAAAATCTGAACATATTCATGCTTTTTCTCGAGATCAGCCCAGTATCATATGTTGGCAAATTTCATATTTAACTGACCTCTATGTAAGCAAAATTAATGGACTCTTTTGCCGATGCTTTTCAAAATTTTACTGCTAAGAGGCGTTTGTTAAACAATTTCCCTGTAACTTTTAATAGTTCCACGATTATGAATTACACGTACATTACTGTATGATTATTTATGTGAACTAAATCCTCTCATTATCTTCAGAGCCAACTAAAGCGACTTTTTTGGGAAACCTCGGGAATGTGCGATGTCATTCAGCAACCATTTTGATTTTTATATAAAGATGGGAGGGGGGGACTAAGGAAGGAATTTGGAAAAAAATCCAGGATCAGAAACCCCCCCCCCCCNAAAAAAAAAAAAAAAAAATAAAAAATCAAATTGTTGCTCCCTTAGCAATATATAAATATGGCATATAAATATGCATGTTCTAATGATATACTTAAACGCAGAATTTGAAACGAAATATGAAATTAATCTGTTTTACCAGAATGTTTCAATTTTCATGACATTAAATCATTTTTGAAGCCACAAAAGGCTATGATAATTTATTTTGATGTTTGTAGAATTAAATTATTGTCCGGATACAAATGTCAAAACACTCTGTCATAATTAGGTGACATTGGAACACCACAACAATACGACCTGTGTAACATTGTGTGTTACATAATGATAGATGACAGAAATCTCATAAAGTTAAATTGACCTGTAAAAGGTCCAGGTGTGGGAGATTTTATCAAGTTAAGTAGGCAATATATAACTTCCTGATCAAAGAACCAGACGAAAGGAAATTCTACTACTCATTTCTTGTTCTCAAGAAATTTGAAAATCACTGAACAGACATAATTTATCGAAATAAAAATCTTGTAGGAATAAAAATTTAATAACTTATTATTCAGTTATTCACTTCGCAGTACTAACATATTTATAATGTACTTGTTATGCTTTACAATGTTCTAAATTTTCGGGAATTATCCTTCATTCACAAGGCAAATGCAGAAATAACATTTTGAAGCGACTTTTTTAACTGGTGATTCCGGTTTTAAATCATTTTATATTGGACTAAAACAAACGAATCATTTTGGACTACCAAAAGATTGGCAAACCATTACCCCATTACAAAAGAGTTACCGACAGCAAGTTTCTTTAGAACTAGTCAAATATCTCACATCAAATATTGTTTCAGTATGACAAATAACTGAGCTCGTTATTTAAAGATTTTGAAAAAAAAGTCTCCTATGAAAAATCTTCTTTACAAGACGAATACTACTGTAAAAAGGACTTAACACCGTAAAATCAAAATAAAAGTATAATTTCTGCATAATTGGTAATGTTCCATTTAACTAAGTTATTTTGAAACGTTTTATTATTAAATTGATTTATTTTTCAGAAATTAAAACACGCACAATGGGTTTGTTGTGTGTTGGGATATCTTACTTTAGTCCTTTGGTCGTAATGAATAGTCCAACTCTATTTAAGGATAACTTTGGTATTCCTTACTACATGCGTATTGGTTAATGGACTTCAAAATGTTTTCGTTTGATCTGCACTGGTGAGACATAGGTTGGAGAAATGCACATATACAGAAAATAAATTTACAATAACTTCAGTATTTTGTTATGTATTACCACACTGGGCCGATGCCTCTGCTGGTGGACTGTTGGTCCCCGTGGGAATTCAACAACCTAGTAGTCAGTACTTCGGTGCTGACCCGAAAACCGATTGTATTGAAATTTGCAATATCTAAATTATGCAAAATTGTGTTTAAAACTAAGGAGTACCTCTCTCATGCATAGCTTTGTCCTTAGCTGAAATTTGGCTTTTTATTTAGATCCTTTCGGTTATTTGCTCCCTATCAGGTTCAACGTGTCTTTCGGTTAATGGACTTCCAAATGTTTGATGTTCCCTAATGATACATAAGTTGTCGAAATGTGCATATGCAGAAAATAAATTAACAGTAACATCGGTATTTTGTTATTCAGAAGTATCATACAAGGGTGTCCTGTGTCAAATCTTTTATATGTTGTTTCTACTCCAATGATTGCTAAAATATACTTTTACGGGGTAAATAATAATGTGAAAGCAACAACTTAAACATTATACCAAATGTTCCTTTAAAATAAGGAAGTGACTCGAAATTCGAAATTTAGTTTTAAATAATAGCTTTATTAATTGCAGAAATCTCAATTGATACAACGTTTTTGGTGTGTCGAGACGTTTGGTTTGTGTCACAATTCTTGAATGACTGAACCTCTTTTCGGCTGTGTAACACTAATTCAGAAAATAACAAGTTAAAAATTGATGCAAAGCATCAATTCTCCGCCAAATTAGGTCAAGTAGAGTGTATGTCTTGGAAATGTGTTATTGTACTTTTATAGTACACGAAATATAAGCTCTGACCTTAACTTTAACCAATCATTGAACCATGAAATGTAGGTCACAGTGACGAACAAACTCTTGTTTAATTTTGTTTTCTTTCTTAGAGACATCTGCATGCAAGATAACATGATACTATCTCTTATAGTACCTAAGATATGAACTCTGACCTAAATTCAATCAGTGTCAGTGGACCATGAAATTAAATCCTTTTCCCTCAAAGACATCTGCATGTAAAATTGTTTGATCCGATCTCTAATAGTACATGACATATGAGCTGTCACTTAAACTCTTACATCTAGGTCACTGTGGCCTGATTCTTGTCACTATTGCATAAGATGACAGCCCTTGACATGCTGAACATTTTTAGCGGGAAGGGATATCGGATATAATTTTGAAAGGGAACCACCCAAGGACCATCCCTGCCAAGTTTGGTCCAAATTGGCCGTGCTTTCAAAGGAGATGAAAATAAGAAAAGTTTATGATGGATGACAACGACGAATGCTTCATGGTGGCAATAGTTCACATGACCCTTTGAGTCAGGTGAGCTAAGAACCCCTTTTTTAACAAATGGATTGGATTGTAATATTATATATATATTAGTATTATTAGTATTTCTTTTTTT
>MJUU01018048.1:7218-22721 GCA_002080025.1 Modiolus philippinarum
TCGCACCGCCATTTTGATTCGTCAATTTTTATAGGAGTTATGGGACTTTGACGATTTTTAGCAATACTATACAAATGGAGATCTTTTGGACGCAACTCCTCAGAAACCATTTATTGTCCCCCGCCGCAACGCGACGGAGGGACATGGTAATGGTCTGTGTCCTTGCGTCCGTGCATCTGTGCGTCCGTGTGTCACGTTTTTTGTGGGCGCAACTCCTCAGAAACTGCTGGACAGAATTCATTCAAATTTTACATGATTGTTAGTGACCATTAGTACTAGATCATATCACATCGCCATTTTGATTCGTCAAATTTTGTGGGAGTTATGGGACTTTGATTATTTCCACATTGTTATACAATGGCAAATCTTGTCGACACAACTCCTCAGAAACCGCTGGCCAGAATTCATTCAAATTTTACAGGATTGTTAGTCACTATTAGTACTAGATCATATTGCATCGCCATTTTGATTCGTCAAATTTTGTTGGAGTTATGGGACTTTGATTATTTCCACATTGTTTTACAGTGGCAAATCTTGAGGATGCAACTCCTCAGAAACCGCCAGCCAGAATTCATTCAAATTTTACTGGATTGTTAGTCACCATTAGTACTAGATCATATCGCATCGCCATTTTGATTTCTAAAATTTTGTGGGAGTTGTGGGACTTTGATTATTTCCACATTGTTATACAATGGCAAATCTTATGGACGCAACTCCTAAAAAACTGCTAGTCCGAATTCATTCTAATTTTACAGGATTGTTAGTCAACTTATGTACAAGATCATATCGCATAGCCATTTTGATTCATCAAATTTTACAGGAGTTATGGGACTTTATTGACTTAACGCATGCTACAGCTTAGGAACACTTTGTGGGTGCAACTCCTGGGAAACCACTGAACGGATTATGCTGAAATTTTGTGTGAACAATTGCCACCATATGTACTTGATCATATTATGCTGCCATTTTGATTGGACAAATTTTACGGGAAATATGGGACTTTATCGACTTTATGCATACTACAACATAGGAAGACTTTGTGGACACATCTCCTCAAAATCCAATTAAGGGATTTTGCTGAAATTTTGCTTGGCTGTTTGCAACCTAATGCAGTTGATCATATCCTGCCGCCATTTTGATTCGCAAAATTTTGCATGAGTTATGGGACTTTATCGACTTTACTGCGGCAGCGGGGGACATAGCTACGCGTAGCAATCTTGTTTTTCTAATGCGCGATTGAATTGCGCAGCGCAAAGGTGTCTATCTACCTTAAACATGGCTATCCTGATTTCCCAAAGTTAAAAGCAACCATGTTCAGTGTCCAAGGGTGTCAAAAATGATGCCCCACAAATCATTTGATTTTGATTGTGAATTGAAGAGGTACTGAACTCTGTCATTGTAACAGTCTGTGTCAGTGTGTGTCAGTTCTCTTTGTTCTAGAATTTTAAATATTCATTAAGCTATTGTAGTCAACACCTTTATTTCATTTAAATGTCTTCACATTGTTTACTGATAAAAAAAATTAATTCATGAAAATATTTATTTTCTGCATATTACAAATAGAAAAATATTCCAATAATGTTTATTCTTTATATGCAAACACCCGTTATTAATAGGAAATATTATGTAAATATATAAATAAATAAAAGAAATACTGAAAACTGAGGAATAGGAATGGGAACAGACATACCCATTTTAAGATGTTTTTAAATTTAGGTATTTAATTGTAGGAGTTATTGAATTATAACAATCATAACTAATGATATCATCTTTTAAATGCTATTAAATATCATCCAAACTTTAATGACAAAATTTGATCGGGTGTCTGGCTATCTTTATCCTCATAATTTTTAATTTTACATTTTTTTAGGTTGGTTTGTCAACCAGAAAGGTGTCAGTATTGTCGATTAAAGCCAAGTATTTTGTATGCTAATGAAGTATTCTCAGTGAATAATTTGGAAATGCAGGAATACTGGTATATAGAACAGCCAATATAAGCAAGTAAGTATTTGTTAGTATAAATTTATATTAAATTGTGATTTTGAAAATGTTTTATAAAGGTTAAGAAATGCTCAAGATAGAGATAAATTATTGTATTAGTAAGGCAGAATAAAAAAAAATCTGTGTTTCCGGTAACCCTACCGACCCTAGATTTTTGGGGCTAAAAATGCCTACCCAAAAGTTTTTTGGCAATTTTTAAAGAAGCACTGAATATTATTCTGGTTGCTTCAGTTAAAGAAGCATTGAAAAACTTTTCATATATCTCCATAACATTTACATCATAATGCTTACATAGGACAACTTCTGTGTTCCACAAATTCTGTATGTCACAATCTTTAATTAATTTCTAGCCTCAACTTTTTGATAACCTTGACCTTATTTTCATGGGTTACATACTTCATAAGTATTACAGCATAGTACAATGTAATTCATATCTAAGTCCTTTTGTCAGGTACCTGTACTGTAATATCTGGATCTACAGTATAAAGTCTACCATTATGTTATTTTGTGATAGCTAGTTACTTTCCATTTGACCCTGTGTGGTGTTCTTTGAAAAATTGCATTTGCACCAGTTTTTGAGAAATACCAAAATTGATAATTTCATTTCTTTCATTTGGGGCTATAGCTCTAACTGATTATTTCAAGAGGACAATTTGTTAAAGAGCAATTACATTCAAACCACTACAGCATCTTTCTCCCTGGCAACACCGATTTTATAAAAAAAATTCAGGCTAAAATAAGATCATTGGACAGTAAGGCAAGGGCAATACTGGCAAATTTAAGAGTCTAATACAGGTAAATGTGTAACACCTAGATGCACCATATTAGGTTTATTGTTACATTAATAGGAGAATTTCATGCCAAACTGACACCTGTAATTGGACCCTGACCTAAATTTGATTTTTATATAAACCTTATATCTCAAACAATAGTATTAAGTCATTTTATACTTATAAGAGCATACGGTTATCTTGTGTATTAGAGGACATTTGCGTATTCAAGTGCATTCACTTGCTGTTATTTTACTACTTGTGATTGTCTGAGACTTAAGTAGTTGTCTTTCTTTGTCTACATTTAGAGATGTGAAGATATATGTTATGTTATGTAATCTGCTTGTCATGGTATAAAAGGGAGATACAATATGATCTGTGATAAAAAACAAACTATTTGCTTCCTATTCATCATATTGTATATCACAAGAGAATACAATATTTTGCTTATACCACAAGGAGATACAATATTATCTGTGAAAAAAATTCTGTTGCCCATGGCCAGTTATCATAATGTATTCCACTAATGTATCTTATATCATCTGTCTTTCACACTAAATAGAGAAAGATGTTGTGACATACATTTTGATGTCACCTTTGTCATTCTATGGCAAGTGGACATGTAGCTTCTTGTGTACAGTTTTATTCTGTGCTTTCAAATGTGGATGGGGCATTACCTGTGAATGTGGATGGGCATCACCAGGGAATGTGGATGAGCATCACCTGAGATGTGGATTGGCATCACCTGTGATTGTGGATGGGCATCACATGTGAATGTGGATGGGAATCACCTGTGAATGTTGATTGGCACCACTTGTGAATATGGATTGGCATCACTTGTGAATATGGATGGGCATCACCTGTGATTGCGGATGGGCCTCAGCTGTGAATTTGGATTTGCATTGCCTGTGATTGTTGATGGGCATCACCTCTGAATGTGGATGGACATTACCTGTGAATGTGGGTGGGCATCACCTCTGAATGTAGATGAGCATCACTTGTGATTGTGGATGGGCTTCAGCTGTGAATTTGGATTGGCATCGCCTGTGATTGTTGATGGGCATCACCTGTGGATGGGGATTGCCATTACATGTGAATGTGGGTGGGCATCACCTGTGAATATAGATTGATATTACCTGTGAATGTGGGTGGGCATCACCTGTGAATGTTGATGGACTTTATAGTGTTACCCTTGTCTGTCTTTTGGCACATCTGTATGTCTGGTTAAGTTTTTCAAACAGGTCCACTTCTTTGAAATTATAAGAGGTACAACAATGACAGTGGATCAAGAAGTAAAAAAATCTGCCTCATTGACCTAGTAATGTATTAGAATCGACACTTCTTTCGTTATATCTGTGTCTTGTTGTATATTTAAAAATGTTTATTGTACTGTAGTCCAGAAACATAAGTCAATGGAAGTGCAGATCAGGTTGAGAGAGCACTATTTGTATGTGTATTGCTGTAAATAAGGTATTGGATTGTATTTGGGAGGTTCATAATTGACAGTGCATAGAAAACGATTAGGGGGTCTATTACTTAATTTACAATCTATTAATGATAATCAAGTTCTTAATGATGATTATTACCCTCTAATTAATGTTTTTCCAAGAGGAATTCTCCCATTAGGTACTAAACTGACAATCTGCCAAAATATTAGGGGTGAATTATGGATTTGTCTTACTGTTTTTCTTAACAGTACCTACCACAGTTTACTAAATGTTTGATAGATGTAATAACTAATTTTTCACTTACAAGAATAATTTTTAGGTCACCTCCACAAAATTGAGGGGACTATTTAAGTAACCTTGGCATCCACATCTATATCTGTGTCTTTATTTGGGTAGATATCTTGTTAACTATGAAGTGAAGAGTTATCAAACTTTGCATACAGATCATTTTGTGTTGACTCACAGCATGAGAAAAATTAGTTCTCTTTGGTGTATTTTTTCCGCTTGATTGCTAGCTTACTTTTCTTCATATCTCAGTTACTGTACATGGTAGGATCATCTAACCTTGCATGCTTATTCATATATTTTTGAAGGTCAGCATCTAGGCAAAATTATATTACTTTGACCTACATGTTTTGCATGATTGACTTACATTCAAGTTTACGTGGAAGTTCATATCTCAATTGATTGACTTACATTCAAGTTTACGTGGGAGTTCATATCTCAGTTACTGTACATGGTAGGATCATCTAAACTTGCATGTGCATGCATCTTTTGTTGCAGGTCAACATCCAGGCAAATTAAGGTCATGGTGACCTACATTTTTGGTATGATCGACTTAAAGGTAACTACTGAGTTCATATCCTGGCAGGACTATCTAACCTTGTATATGCATGCAACCCTGTTGGTATTTCAGCATCAAGGAAAAATAAGGTTTCTGTGACCATATGCTTCTAGGAGGCAAAGTTTGTAATTGTTGATTCCTATGTTTGTTCATGATTATCAAAATATGAATGAAAAAAATAGAATCCATTTCAAAATAGAATTATGGAGTCATAAATCCACGGTAAAATGTCCTTGGTTATTTTTTTTGTAATATATAATTTTATTACATTGTATTATCATTTCATTTTCATATATCAAATTCAATTAATATATCTCAATTTTAAAGAAGCATGTAATATCAAAATGCATGTCAATTATAAAGTAATAATTATTGGTTTAATACCTTTTCAGAAAAGAGAAATATAAAAATAAATTAAGCTTGATCTACATATAATGGTTACCAAACATGCACATATACACATGTCAAATCATATTTAATTGCAAATTTAAAAATCACTCCCCATTCCCATTAATAATGATATTTTCAATATTTGCCCATTTCAATGTTATTTTGTTTTTCTTTTTGATGGAGTATGAACTTCCAGAGGCTATATCAATCCTATTATAATATTTCAACCATTCAATAGCTTCTTTAAACTGAGGAATTTTTAATTTTACTCTACACAAATAAATATATTTCTTGAAAATCAAAATACAAGTATTCAAAATATCTTTTTGTTCATGGGAGATAACCCCTAGCAATATATCAGAAATATTAGGCTTAAAGATTAAGTTACACTTGTCCTTTAATTCTGTGCAAAAATTTAACCAAAGTGTCCTAACACAACTACATTCATAAAAAAGGTGTATATAAGTCTCTTTTGTTTCAGAGCAAAAAGTGCACAATTCTGTTTCACTATAGTTACAAGTAGACTGTTTGTTCTAAGAATTCTATGGAGTAATTAAAATTGGAATGCATGAAGTTTGGAATCATCAGTTACCAGCAAAGGAAAAGTAAAAAAGAAATCCCAGTCCTCCTCTTGTATATCTACTCCCAGTTTATACTCCCATTTTTGTTTAATTTTAGTTGGTAACTCTTTAATTTTATCAATAAATAGATTGTAAAAATGTTTAGTAACTTTATCTACCTTTTTAATGATATGAATATTTTCATTAGAAACAGAGTCTAATTTGGATATAACATTTGTAACAAGTATATTTCTCCAGTCATGAGGCAATGACTGCAAAAGTCCATAGAATTCAAGGAAATTTGTCTCAAAGTTAAAAATTAGACGAAAATTATCAAAATAATAAAAATTTCCTTCTTCATTTATTATATCATTTATGAAAAATACACCGTTTTTTTTATCCAGCTTTTATAAAAAAACAGTTTCCACCCAATTTTTATCTTATCATTTAGAAATAAAGGTTGCGATAGGATATCGACTGGGGCTGTGGTGGGATTTTCACAAAGTGAAACCCAAAAAGAAATAACATCCTGCCGAAACTGTTTAAATTTTTTTTTGCAATATAACAAAGACCAGACTTAGTGAACTGCCACATATTTTACCCGCCATATTTTTCAAGATTATCTGATAACAATAACTTTTCAGGCTGAATGATTTTCTGGATCTAATACTTTTTTTTATCCAAGATATTTTCAACGCATTTATTAATGAATCTATGTGTGGCATTTTTAACCATGTCCTTGGTTATTGCCCCTTTAGGTTAACAAATATTGCTTGAAGGCTGTACATCCGAAATGCATGCTGTGATCATTAAGGTGCAATTATCAGCCCTGTCCACATGTAACTACCGTTGTACAATATGCACGAACTGTTGTGCCATGTATTAGTACTGATCTACAATTGCAATACACCACAGTTATGTCAGTTGATGTAACCAGTTGTTACATTCTGCTTAAGTTCAAATCTTCAGATTCTTTTTATTCATAATCAGGCCAACCTCCTCAGATTACTGTAGTTACATATGACAATAGTAGTTATTGTCATATTTATACTGGTCCAATTTCAACCCTTGTCGAATATCATCTACCATATTGTTATTACACCCTTTATAAATGAATATTTATAGCATAGAATAATTTAAAATGTATTAGCAGTGCAATCGGTCTAATCTGAATTGCTTTTAGAGTGAAGATTTTGTTCAGAATATCTAAGTGTTGATGCAAACAGATCTGACTGCATATTTAGTTTAGCTAGGTTTCATGTTAAGTTAGATTTACATATTTGAAAAGGAAATTTATTGAAGCTGTTTTTGAAATAGACAGAAGAAATTTTTAGTTTGCCTCAAGAAGTTGAGGAGGACTATTGGAGTGTCCGCGTCTACGTCCGCGTCCGCATTTAAGTATATATCTTGGTAACTATGAAGGGTAGGATCATCAAACTAAAGAGACCTATTTTTGCCTGGATGCTGACCTACCATCAGAGATGCATGCATATGCAAGTTACATGATCCTAGCCTGTATAGTGACTTAGATCTGAACTAGGATGTAAACTTGAATTTAAGTCATTCAAGCGGAAAATACATGTCAAAGTGACCTAATTTTCTTGGAGGCTGTGAGATAGCCCAAGATGCATCTGTATACAATTTGACCTATATTTTTCACTTGAACGACTTACATTCAAGTTTACATCCAAGTTCAGATCTCAGTCACTATAGATGGTAGGATCATATAACCTTGCATATGCATGCATCTCTGATGGTAGGTCAGCATCCAGGCAAAATTAGGTCACTTTGACCTATATTTCCTGCTTGAACGACTTACATTCAAGTTTACATCCGAGTTCAAATCTCAGTCACTATACATGGTAGGATCAAATAACCTTGCATATGCATGCATCTCTAATGGTAGGGCATCATCCAGTCAAAATTAGGTCACTTTGACATATATTTTCCGCTTGACCGACTTACATTCCAGTTTATGTATGAGTTCAGTTCTCAGTCACTATACATGGTAGGTTTATATAAAAGCCTCAAAATTTAAATTTAAATTGTTCTCCATTATTCCAAAGAGTGTAACTAGCAAAATCTGAAACTAGTGCAAAGTCAATTCACTCGGTAGTCTCCAAAATTAACAAAAACTGTACTGTAAAATCTGCTTATTAATGCTTAAAAGTAAAATTAGAATACATTTTCCAACACAACAGATATTCTGTAACTTTATTGAAAACTGTTTTGACATGATATAAATATTTAATTCATTTTTCAGTGTTAACAGTCAGAACTAGTGGATATTACAAACTGTTGTAGTACACAATTCGGTAAGTTAATATTAACTATTCATAAAAGCTTGTCACTACATCAGTTGTGTTAGGGATGTTATCTTGTCGTGAAAAACTCCAGGATATGACATAAGGATACAGATTAAACACCATAGTGTTTATTTGTCTACTTCTGTTTGACTTTAAAGTCTCCTTATTATACCCCCGCTTTAGTAGGCGGTATATTGTGGAGATGGTTTCTGTTCGTTCATTATTCCATAGGAGAACACACTTTGTGGCAACAACTCCTCCTAGACCATTAGGTGAGATTCAGTGAAACTTTCACAGAATGTTCAGTACATATTGCTATTGTGCACCAGATATTTAAAAAATTGACTTGCCTTGTTTCTTTTTACTTCCTGAAGCAAACAGGGGAGCGGGGATATATATAAGTTAGCTTTGCTCACAGTTTATCTAGTTTCGAACGGCATTGGTGTAATATGGACATACTTGCCAATAATTAATGATAAAATGCTTCCAGGTTGGTAATTTATAATTTACCATGATGTTTGTCCAGTGTAAAGTTTACCCTCCTCAGTTTGTCTCCATATAAATTTAAGCAATGTACCGAACAAGCTATCTTACTTTTAGTTGGAGTATTTGATGATATAAGTTTGTATTATGGAGTATAGAATTAAGTATTAGGATATTATCTCGGGGATTAAGATTTGACAGTCAATACGGATAGCATTCCTGTCTTAATTTAATTACGATCCTTGGAAACAAATGATTTCATTGACACTATGTAGCTGGATAATAATGAGAAATGTCTTGATAAGCTGTCATAACCATCATTATCAATAAATATAGTTGTAATATCCATTTCCATACTAATATTGACTGTCAAATCATCTGCCCATGAAGGCTGACAATGTCAAAAATTAAGTTCAAAGGTTAAAGAAATGTCGAAGTTCAAGTTAAAATGAGCAATAACTGACTTACATAATGTCCTTGAAAAGTATAGTTTTTATTGATTTGATTTTCTTGTTTAATATTTGTTTATAGAAAAACAAAAATGACAAAAATATTGCCATATTTGTCAGAAATAGTCTGTTGCTTTGTCAGTTAACGATTCACATTAATTTAATTATTCGAATATTTTTGCTGCAATTCATAGAGAAACACTTGTAATATTGGATAAAAAAACAGTATCTATTGAAAATATGGATGTTAATTCCGTGTAGAGGAAATGTCTGAATATCAACTACTTTACTCCAACTTAATTTTGTAACATTTTTTTTCACATTAATTACAGTTTCTGGTCCTTCTCGCAACAATGTTTGCATTAAAACACTGTAGAATGGGAAATTTTTGTGAGGGGTTAATTTTCATGATCGGCACAAATTCGCAAAAATTACCCTTTGGGTAAATATGTTTTCATTACAAACGTAACTAAAGATAAGTGAGAAACACAAAAATTAAACCTTGCGAACATGTTTAGAAATCAAAGTTACAAAATTTGAGCCATGCAATAATAACCCCTTTTACAGAATTATTGATATTTTATTCCTAACTGAATTTGAAGATGAGTAATTTGTGAGTACAGTCAGTAATTTGTGAGTACAGTCAGTAATTTGTGAGTACAGTCAGTAATTTGTGAGTACAGTCAGTAAATTGTGAGTACAGTCAGTAATTTGTGAGTCAAAACTTCTATGGCTCAATCACCCAAGGGACTGATGAAAACAGTTTGAGGTAGAGGGGTGTTCAAGATATCTAAGTTGAACTATGTATGAACTTGAACAAGGAACAACAAAAAGGATTGGAGGGGTATATGCATTATGTTTGAGCTATTGCTGTTCAAGCCATTGAATATCAGTTGTCTTTGTAAGTTTGAGCTATTTTAGTTCAAGCCATCAGAGGTCAATTGTACTTCGTACGTTTTCAGCTTGCCTCAATCAAATTTAATTGTGAAATGTGTACAGATTCAGTAAGGAAAGGACTCTGAAGCAGCTCTGGCACCAAGCATTTGAAAAAATCCAAAAGAAATCTTTCCAATGTCTAATGAAAATGGAAGAACCCAAACCCACATGTGTGAAATCAAATTGATCTCCAAGTGAGTTTTCTATGTCCAAGATGAACATCTGAAATTGTAAGGAATAATCCATCATATTGTTCTGAAAAATCATTTGATCAGATTGGACAATAGTAATTACTGAAGAGTTTATTTCCCTTCAGAATCCTCTTTACAGATTGGCTTTAATTACAATTTATGTATTAATCTAGAGAATAATTTGGATACAGTTGCAGCTTTATGCAAGTGCATAAAATTTTAACCATAAAACCTTTTAAAACTATCACTTGAGTTTCTAATCAATAATTGGTGTACAAATCTGAAAGCAGTATTATACAGAAGGCAATTTGATTTGAATGGTTTTTGAAAGATCTGTCACTCCCCCACACTACATGTTTGTCTTTCACCTTCTATGATTGTTTTCTGTGATTGCAGCCAGGATATATACAATGTAGAGTATGTAGACTGTACGACAGGGTTAGTTGACTTTTGTGTGTTTTCTCTTTTCTTGATTTTTAACTCATTTGAAGTTTAAGGTAAATCTCTGTTGCTTTATATTAAATTTAATATTTTTGAGTGTGTGTCTATTTTGTTCATATGCTATCCTTTTATATACATATTTGTATTTTATCCGAGTACATCTATAATTGTTCTACCTCAAATGGTAGATCAATTGTGAACTGGTGCTGGACAAATATTTTTGAAAAAATTAACAGGATTCAGTTTTTATTAAAATGTTTCCTTAAACTAACTCATATACTTTGTATAGAGTTTGCTAGCAACTTCAGGTTTTATAAACTTCCTAGTATCCTCTGCATGTAGAAATTGTTTTGGCATCTAAGAATCAATTACAGTCCAATATCCAGTGGTATTTGAACAAAAAATGTGAGCTCTTGTTTAGAAAAAATAAAAAAGTCGATTGCATTGTTTAGGTCTGTTGTTAGGTCCTTTAAAAGTTACTTATAATGTGAAATATTCTAATTTTTCATGTGCATGTGACAGACTTCTATATATACAAATGACAAAAAGTTTTTGGTTGAAGGTACTTTGCATATTTTAGAAGAAAAATGATATTTTTGATAATTTTCCTCTTGTAGAAACTTGTGGATCGTAGCGTTTCTTATACCCTCACATTGACCAGAAAAAATATGCCTTTTCTTTAAATAATCATATTTTCATGTGCCGATTTTCGGCAGGGTACATGCTTCGGTTCAGATACAATAAATTAAAAAAAATGACGATATTTCGCTGTCTTACTTTCCATTCTTGTTTACAAAATCGATTTACTCACTCATACACGTGGTTTCTTTCAATGAAGACACGCCTCTTTTTCCTGATCAATACGTAGACTTGACCATTGAACCAATGAAATCTTGTGATGATGATTACCTTTGAGATCATGGGTATAAAAAGGAAATGGCGCTGTTTCAGGACAACATAATTTTCTTAGCAACAATGAAATTCGTTTTGGATGACATCATTTCTTATGCAGTAATCGTCACTAAATTGGTCTATAAATGATGTATGTTTAAAAATCTATCTGTACATACAATTTTGTCAGGGTACAGGCATTTTAACACCCGATAGCAATTGATTTTGACCATTCTGTTAATTGAATATTTTTTTCACGACAGTAAATTATTTCAGAAATTCTCATATCACTCCTTA
This sequence comes from Modiolus philippinarum, assembly GCA_002080025.1. NCBI lineage: Eukaryota > Metazoa > Mollusca > Bivalvia > Mytilida > Modiolidae > Modiolus > Modiolus philippinarum. Next base: position 19,226 of record MJUU01018048.1, read on the forward strand.
TTGTGGACAAGTTTAATCATTTTTCCCTACAGAGCAAAGGTCTGGTAATTGAATGACGTTTTAACTAAATATTGTATTCGTCTGTTTCGTTTTTTAATCTCAGCATTTTGTCGGTTGTTTACTTTCGTCGTCATGCTCTTATTTTGATTAGAAAATGTTGTAAACACAGAAGAGTTTTTCTAGAAGGGAGATAATTTTACACCACTAGATTTCCCTCTGATTACATTCAAATTTGGTCACTTTAACATTGCTTCTCTCTATGCCAGGGAATTAGAATACCTTTTAGAGAACCTTGTCTCATTAGGCGAGTTAAGTAGGCCTTTGATAATTTAGTTTTTCTCAAGGCAGGTTTTTATGCTTCTGAATTCTAATTTTGCTTGTTCCCGGCAGTAGGACAAACTGACTTTGTCAACATACTTGTCTACCATGTCAACTTTGATAATGACATTTAACATTAGGACAGTAATAATTTGTATGTGGACATGATCTGAGTTGGGATGAATTGTCTTGTTTCAATGTGGACTAACATCTGATATTATTTTGAATATAGTTTCAGGTCAAGTGAATACAGCCCATTCTGTTAGTATTGAATTGGAGTATTTGAACAGTTATAGAATATTTAAGACATTAACCTACAATTTTATTGATTAATCTTTAGAATAATTCTCTGGTTCAAGAGGTATTTTAGACACGAGTGCGACATGTGTTTAGTAATTGTATACAGTATTTCATTATAATTATTTGAAGAAAAAATTATGCTATTGACTAGTATGGAAAGCTAATATTTATATAGAAACATACTTCATAGCATAGATATGGGATAATTTACGCAGTAAATTTACGTACATCATTATGTATATTTAGTGTCTGGCTTTTAATTGTCTGTAGACAGTTAATTTTTTTATTTTCAATTTAAGGTTTCATTTAACTACTATCAAAGATTAAAAGTCTAGACTGTGAGTGAATTCTTCAATGATTGGTTTGTGACAAGCATGCAAAATAAGGCACTAAAGAAAAAAAAGCAGTCATTTGAAACTTAGACAATGTCAGGCAAAGTAATCTGAAATTTGAATGTCCATGCAGTTAAGTAGTTGGGCACTTACTCTCATGTCTGTCATTCTGTCATATGCAACAAACATTATTACTGACTTTTTGAGTTGCCAAGCAAAGCTTGCAACTCTTTGTTATGTTCCGAATATATTTGGCGGGAAATTTCTTGTGAGTTGTTCTCTCTCTAGAGATGAGAAATATTTTATCACACCGGTCAGGTGTTTGTTAAATTTGCTAGAAATTAGAGTAATATAGAATCCACAATACCACCGAGTGAGAAATTGCATTTCTACAAGAGAGAAAGTTAAATTTAAAATGTTTTAAACGTGAGGCTTTGAAAATTTAACTATCAAGAGTGTAGAAATGTTGTTTCTCATGAGATATGGCTGTGGATTTTATTTCTCTAATGATTTCAAGGAGATGACCCCCGCCCGCTTTTATGATGATCCAATATAATGTGTTCTTTGAGCGTGACATTCATCTGGCATGGTCACCTTTTTTCATGATGTCTTAATGTTTAAGTCGAAAGACAACAAACATATTTGATGTCATAATTGAATTTCAACCAATGACGTTTCAAGAACACTTTTTGTGCATATTGGTTAACATTTTGATCTCCTATATACTGAAATTGATGAGAACAGCATAAGAATTAGAGAAATAATTAAAAAGTCAATTGTTCAGAGAACAATTGCAAGGTCTTTCACCAGTTTTTACCATGATTACATATTGAGTTTGATTTTGTTGTCTATTTCGGTCAAAAATGTGATGTAAACAAAAGTTCTGACTTTGATGAGTCTTTTGCTCAATGGTTGCCAAGGACTTTTTCGAAAAATTAGCTTGTTGCTAAGTACATGAAAGTCACTTCCGGTTGGCAATGTCACTATTTTCCTCTTTACAACATTACAAAACTTTTTGCATATGGTTGCTAAGGACTTTTATGGCAAATAATATTGTTGCTAGGAACTTGACCTTTGCTTGACTCCATTTTGTTGGCCATATTGAACTGAACATTTTATCTTATTATATATGAAAAAGAAAGGAAATGGGGTAAATGTCAAGGAGGCAACATCCCATATCCAGGTTAAAACGACCCAAAACAAAGCATCTAGGGGTCACCGTATGGTCTTCAATCAACACAGTGAGGAACCTCACACCATATAGCAAGCCCTAAATGGCCCCAAAAGGGTAAAAAAGTGGATAAATCAATGGAAACAAACCACATCCAATAACCCAAATATCAAGAAACTAAAATCTTATAAGAAGACACGGACAAGTCAATCACCAACATATTCCTGACTTGGGACAGGCGTTAAAATTGCGGTGGGGTTAAACTCGTTTTCTTGGATCCAAACCCTCCCCCTATGTGTGGTGAATGGCTAAAAAATAAATACACAAAAAGACTCACAGTAAAAATCAAACTAGAAAAAAGTCCAACTTATCAAGACGAGTACCCTTACAATGAAGTACATAAAACATGAAGACAATACACACAGGTACTGTCTAGACAAATTCTTGCAGTTACTGACAGCTAGCTAAGGACATACTTTCCGTTGACTATGATATCAAGCCTTCTTACATATGAAACTTCAATTGAAATACTTTTAAGTAGATTTGGTATAACAACGTCATCAATTATGAAAGAAGAACATGATATTGTGCAATGCCAAATACTGCCAATATGAAAAATTGTTTAAATTTAGTTATGGTGTAAAGCATTTAGGAGACGATCAATATTTTTGCCAACAAAAATCAGAAGTCACGAGTTAACAACAATGCTGTATTTATATCTTTTATGAATAAGTTTGTTCAACAGATTAATAAGTTTTGAAGGACATTTTTTGAATTTATGCACTTTGTAAATGATATTGCCATAGAAGTTTGGATGTGAAATGCCCTGATGTATAAGAGCCCTGCATGTAGAACCAAATTTTCTTAATAAGTCAATGTATCTATAATAAAATTTAGAGAATGTTTTTATCAATTTATGATATCTACATATATATTTATGATATAGTTTCTTTTTATCTTTAATAGTTTTTGAGATAAAAGGAAAAAATCCTAAAATCAGAACTCGAAAAATTGTTTTGGGCCATATATCACTTATGAACAATGGTGAAGGCTTTAGGTCTCTATGACTTATTGTTTGGGAGTATTAAGCATTAACAGAATTCATCTTTCAAAGGGCAATAACTCATATAAAGAGTCATCGAATTTCTTCAGACCGAATGTAACAAAGTTGCATCTCATGATAATGAACATTTTTCCCATTATATGTTTTCAGCCATCTATTACGTTTTATTATTTGAAGCGATAACAAGGCTTAAGGTCATTGGTGACCTTGACAGGTGACCTTTGACCTTGACATTTTTAGAGGCCCATGACTTATGAACAATGGTGAAGGTTTCAGGTCTCTACGACTTATCGTTTCAGAGTATTCAGCATT
>MJUU01018049.1:0-39170 GCA_002080025.1 Modiolus philippinarum
TTTTTGTTTTGTACACAGAAAAGTAACGTACAAAAATAACTTTCATCACTTTTTGTTTTGTACACATGCAAAAAATGTACAAAAAAATCTCTCGTCAGTTGGTATTTTGTCAGGCCGCTATCGGCCATCGTAGAAAACCGAACACAGGATACAAAAATAATGACAACTTTCAAACTAAATAGGCTTCACTTCTGTATAATGATAAAGTTTGAGGGTAGGATAATAAATAAAGGCCAGTACACTCGAGAATATTTAACTTTTTCTTCAAATCATATAAGATTTTTGTATTTTTGTTCACACGAAGCAATTAATCTTATGGTATTTTATAAAATGTTCCATCTTTACTTTTTCTACTCAGAAAATCTAAGTCCCAATTTTGAATAGAGCAGTGTTTTAATCGAAGGTCAAGCATATTACAAGTAATAAAATTAATTTTTCGGTACACAAGGTAACATTTATCTTACAAGATTAATCCTGCCATATTTACTGGCCTTTACAAAATACTGAAGTTACAGTAAATTTAGTTTTACATATGGCCATTTCGACAACTTATGTCTCTTTAGTGCAGATAAAATCAAAACATTTGGAAGACCATAAGGATGTATTGCCATTTATAGAGGTGTATGTGATTTGTCCTAATGTATATCAGCCCAAACGCAGATGACAATGATTTTATAGGGAAATGCCTCAATAGGGTAATTAATGTGAAATATATGAAAGAGTATAAAAACGGGTTGAATTTAAAAGGTGTTAGAATGGGGGTAATAACAAAATTACCGAACAAAGTGGTCAAGAGCCGAAGTCCATGAGACAAAAAGACAAATCAGGTGGAAACTACCGGCAAAATTGTCGACCGCAATGGTCCTGACTTGGTATAGGCATTTCAAAAGAAATGTCAGATTAAACCGGTAGCCAAACCTCCCCTTACATAGCAGGATAAAGTGTCGTGTAATAAAACTTGGCAGCCTCCTGTAAATGTTTAGAAATAACAAATTACCGAAGTTATTGTTAATTTATTTTCTGCTTATGCACATTTCGACAACTTATGTCTCATCAATGCAGATCAACCCAAAAAAATTTGAAAGGATATCAGGCCTTGCATATTATTTTTGTTTACTATAGAAAGTATAATGACAATCTGTATATAACATAGTTATTTTGATAGATTGTTATTCACCACATGAAAACTGAATTAAAACACAATGTAATATTCAAATTTATTTAATCCTTTGTCATATTATTATTTCTGCTGTATGGTCACAAGTAAACTCATAAATCCCCTCTTTATGTAATCAAACATATATTAATACCGGCTAAACAAAAATGTTGATAAGCAAATGTTAATTGCTTAAAAAGTTATGTTATCGTTATTGAAATGGCTAAGACAACTGCACATATTTTGTCTGAGAGATTTGTTTTGTACTTTGTAATCTACAGAAAAGCTCAAGATAAAATTTATATATATAAAATGCTAAATATGTATAAATAGAATTGTATCGCTTAACGTTATTATTGTATATTGGTTCTGTACACATTTGTTTCAAAGTATACGTTAAAGCACTAAGGCTAAGGGTTAATTTAGCAGAACAAAATATTGCACCAGTTAAACCTGTACCGCTTCATATCGATTGCCTGCTCTGGATGTACGTAGATCTGTTCTTTATACATATTAACATCAAAAGATAGTACCATTTATTGACATATGGTTGCAGCATATTACATTTAATGGTCTCATTTATGTTGAACGATTACAATGTCTAAGGGACCGACCATTTAACTTTAAGGGGGTCTATGGTTTTTTTTAATATTTTGGAGCTGATTTTATGTGAAAAAAATATTTTGGCTGCCAAAATGATGAAAAAAGAAATTTCTGAAGGAGTCTTTCTGCCCAAAAAAATAATGTTAATTTTGAAAAAAAAAGACTGTTGATACACGTGAAAAAATAAATAATTTTTTTGCGCGAAGCGCCAAAAAAGTTTTCTGTCCAGAAAAAAATAACACCCCCTCCTTCAAGTTAAATGATCGGTCCCTAATCTGAATTCGAAAGAAGTGGCGGANTGGGGGGGGGGGGGGGGGGGGGGGGGGGGGGGGTAGCGGAACCCAATTTTACTAAAAAAAATTTAAATGTTTTCCAACCTAAGGGGGGGGGGCTGGGCCACCCGCCCCCTAAATCCGCCACTGGAAAGACTGCCACGTGTAGAAATTAGCTTTACTTTCGAAGAAAGAAAAAAAATCTCACTCTTAATGCCAGTCACCCCTATATTTTCATGGTATTACATGAAGCAACTAAACGCTGAAATGTTCATTTTCCCGTTTTATGCTTAATCAAATAGTCAAGGCCTTCAATGGTCAGTATAGCAATCGCAGATTGCTGAAACTTAGTTATCCAGTAGCTGCTTGCATTTGCCAACTATGCTAAGGAAATATATGATGATTCTTGACCAAATCTCTCTGGAATTTTTGAGTTTGATTTTTCTTCCGTAGTGCGACAGTGATTTACCAGCAGACTAGGCTCCTTGGGCTAGCCAACAGATTAGCGGCGAGCACCCCTTGAACCATCTTTTAAAATTACGTATGTGATTTTTTCTCTTTTCAAAATTAGTAGTCTACCTGTCTTGGGTTTTATTCGTATGTTTATTATACTATAGGGAAACAGAATAGAGAAAGGGGAGGTTTAGGTACCAATAAACCGGTTTAACACTACCGCTGGCTTTTGCTAGTTCAAGTACCAAGTCTGGCTGTCCCGAGTTCCTATCGTTGTTTACGTTTGTCTTTTGTTTTATTTGCGTTTTTCCTGTGTAGGTCCCTGGCAGATTGTTGCATAATACACAAATGCCTAAGCTGCATGACAAACAGTAAACTTCGTTATGCTGTACACGTTTTACAAGGAGAAACCTCTCATGTTATTATATATCATTCAAAATTAATAAGCAGTGATGGGAAATAAATACCTGAAATTAAAAATCAAAGGATGATATTTATTAACAATGCAAGTATAGCTGACAAGAAATGGACATATGACAAAAAAGAGCCAGAATTGAAAGTGGATGTCAATTTACTTAACATGTTCTGCTCAGCTTCTCATAACATTACTCTTTGAAAGTTAAACACCAAAATTGTAAATATAAGGGAGGAATATGCAAAGTTAGATCGATCTCTGTTGAGTTGATGGCGATTCTAAAAAGATAGATCTTTCACAAGTGTAAACGAGTTATATCGATCTTCAATCGGACCTTATTCTGGATGGGGACATTTTAGTCCACATCCAGAAGTAGTCTCAAAAAGATCGATCTGTTCTTTAAGTTTAAACGCTAAGCTAATTGAAAATATTAGCGTTCATAGCGTGTCTATAATTATTTGTACAAATGCGACGAAAAAAACCACAAAATTCGCGAAGAAAATGTTTTGATTTTTGAAATTTCAAGTCACCAACGGGGGGGGGTAGAAACAATAAGCAAACACCTTTAAGAGAAATTTAGACATTTGGAAAAGGACTTGTTAGTGCAAAAAGGACCGTCTGCTCGACTTTTCCAGGATTTTCGATTTATTTCTGTGTTTTTGTCTATTTTTATTACAAACAACACATTTATCCACATTTATTCACCAACCCAGTAGCCAGTACTTCGCGCTTGTCTGAAAACCGATTTTATCTGGAAACTTGCAATATCTAAATTTAAGCAAATATTCCGTAAAAACAAGGAGTATCTCTTTCTTGCATTGCTCTGTCCTTAGCTGATTTTGGCTTTCCTATTTAGATCCTATTGGTAATTTGTTCTCTATCAGCTTTTGCGCGCATTTCGGCATATGGATTTCCAAATGTTTTGATTTGATCTGCACTGAAGAGACATAAGTTGTCGAAATGCATATATGCAGAAACTAATTTAACAGTAACTTCGGTATGCTGTTATTTATCTTGATCAGATGGATTCAGTTTAAGATGACGAAGAACAGCAATAAAAGCGTTGTTCAATTGCTTGGTTTTGATATGTATTTGTCGAGACTTTGTGTTGTGTACCTTTTCTATATATCTTTTCATTGTGAATTTAAGGCTGGAGTTTGTCTCTCCTTGAGTGTGGAGTCCATAAAAAGACCCCTTTTGCTCTATACCCTCTATGTATATTTAAGTAATGATGTACTTGTTCTTGGTTTTTCCATGTATTGTGTGGACTTTTTTGACATATACATTTGCTTCATATACTTTCATTGTTAATTGAGATATATGTATACTGTTAACGTATCATTGTCAAATATCGATAGAGATCGATTTTGCACATTAAAAGTTGATATAAACTTATCCTTTTCAGATCTATTCAAATTGAAGCAAGTGTAAGCCCTGTTTAAATCTGCTGTTTCCATTTTGAAGCTGTTTATATTACCAATTCATAAACGCTGGACTGTTTATGCCGGATATACAAAAAGACATTCTTACTTTCCGGGCAGTATTACTTCAGATGTTATGTTGAAACTGCAGATGTTATTTGAAACATATTCAATTACAATTCATTATACATGTACAGTTGCAAAAAGAAAAGATAATTGGATAAAGTATGGGGGATAATAACAAAACTAAGTCCATGAGACAAAAAGACAAATCAGGTGGAAACTACCAAAACAATTGTCAACCATAAGTGTCCTGACTTGGTATACAGGCATTTCAAAATAAATTATGGGTAAAAATACACGAGTTGATTTGTCTTATCTATCTCTAGGTGTGAATACACAAGTTAATAGATGATAGCAGTTTAGTCTGATAACAGAAAAGATTCATGTTGGTTCTATTTGAAAGCTTTTTAAAGTAGTTTCAATGGAGTTTGACTATATCAGATTTCTGTTTAAGTTAACTTGAACAAACAAAAACCAAACAAAAACCCTCCCATGACCGATTCTGAACCAGGCATCCATCTGTTTGAATGCTACCTTATAATAATCAAATCACTAATGCAACAATTTAAATAATACTACAAACGATTTTGATTGTACCAGTTTGCAGTGTTATGCATTGAACTTTTAATATCTATTAGTGATAGCGTCTCTCATTACTTTAATTTGCGTTTTCGAATAACACGAAAGTACCTTGCAGACCCGATTTTACTTTCGATTTTAACTCATATTTCCGAATCCGAACCGAAACTGCAGTTTTTGTGCGCAAGTAGTTATTTTGCACGTAGACTTCAGTTTTCGTGTAAAATACTAGGTATTTTCCGTTTTTATGACTATTGGACCAAATTGACACTATTTGTTGAAATATTGTGCAGTCAAGTGAGTGGCATATGGCAGCATTGTTTTAATTGCCACCAGCGTCCGTACTGTCGTTTCCTATATTCAAATATATATAATACAGAAATAAAAAATTATATTTAAAAATAAAAAGTGGTTACTCATTCTGACATGAAATAAACTATTAATAAGACTATATCTTTAATGATTAACCTTGCAGTTTGTAGCAGAGGTGCAATTTACATTAGCCTGTACCATTGCTTTAATTCGATACTCATTTAAATGACAATTTTATTTAATTTCATTTGGTTCAGATGGCATATTTTACTCCAGTATAAAAAAGATTTATATAAAAACAACGGTCAATTCATTTTTGTTTTCCAGTTTTATCTCCTAACATAAATTTGTTTTTCATTTCTACAATTAATTTCCCTTCAGATGTATAGAACGTAGTTCTGCCTATGATTTACATACAGCTTTGAACCCGTAGTGTAAAAAACAATTTTAAGAACATTTTGAATTCCTTAATTATAGGAGTGCGCCACTCCTAGCTGACCTTTTCCTTTACTTGTATGAAGCCAAGTTTTACAAGGGCTTACACAAAGCCAAGTCCTTTAATTTCAGCTTCCGCTACATGGACGATGTACTTTCTCTAAATAATCCAAATTTAAGGAATGTTTACATCAGATATCCCAATGAGCTTGAAATTAAAGATAAAACTGATACACCATCTTCAGCTTCATATCTAGATCTTTTGTTGTATATTGAGGAAGACGGACGTTTGAAATCTAAGCTTTATGACAAACGGGATGATTTTAACTTCCCAATTGTGAACTTTCACTTTCTTAGCAGCAACATACCTACAAGTACCTCTCCAGCCTATGGAGTGTACATTTCACAGTTGATTCGATACTGTATGTGGTTTGTACAGTGATTTTTTGAACGGAACAAAAACACTGTCCCAAAAGCTGCTTAGTCAGGGATTTGTTCAGCCCATGTTAATTTCATCCCTCAATAAAATTCTATGGCCGTCACCATAACATCATTGAAAGATATGACGTGTTAGTGTCCCAAATGAAAGCTGACAGATTTAGATAGATTCGCGTTTTCCCGGATTTTACTATACCAATTTTGACTCTTTCTTGAATTGACTCTTTTTCAGTGTGACGGGTGCTGTTAACAGAGCAAGACATGCGTACCCTTCTGGAGCACATAATATCACTTTCAGTTACATGGGAGTTCAAACTATGAGTGCCTTGGTTTTATTGTGTGTTCTCGTTTTTGCCATGTCTTTGAACTTTGATTTTTGTAAATACCACTCCTTTAACTTTAGAATAAATATAAAATATATTTACGTGTAATTTGAATTTACAGGCATTGTCAAAGAACTTTCAGACAATAATTTACATGTGTTTTTATACAATACATTAATTTTTGTAATGTATCTAATATTTTTCCACATGTAGAAATGTAACATATGTTTGGTTTGAACCGATTATTGAATGGGACAATAAATTAATTCATTTGATTTGAATGTTGTATCAAGTTTACAATTCTTTATACGTAATAACTATTATGCCCGATGATTAAGTCAGATTCATTGCTATAATATAACAGGTAATATCTGTTTTCCGACTACCAAAGTTCGTATAGACTTAAAGCAGAAGATATACTTGTAAAGCATTAACACAAGAGAGAAAAATAATGAAAAATTAAAATCAAAGCTTTCAAATATGTTTTATTTCTTTATAATGATTGGGTCTGAGATTAACAACAATTGGAGTTGGCTGGATTGCAGTTTTATTTAATTTGGAGTTGTATATTATTTGTACCATTGCATATGAGCATCAACGTAAATGACAATGATTTTATCTGGGAATACGAAAATCAGATAAATAATGTAAAATAGAAAAGAAACAAATAGGATGACCTGCAAGGATAATAAATTTCAAATTAAATTAATCTCTTTTGGACACTGAAAATTATGACAGGACACCCCGCCCCCTCATCAAGTTTTCCGAATAACATAAAGACATGGTTGCAATTTTCAGCGACATATGACCGATTAGTTCTCCATTATATGACTGCATTCCGGAATTGCGCGATCGACAACAGTATCAATGAACTTCAGTTTTTAAATATTTTCTGTCGTTCAAAAGAATATATTATTAAAAATTAATACCTTTTTGAATTCAAAATCTATGGATAACATTATTTGCAGAAAAGAAATGTGCAAATGACTAAGACAGAGCCAAAATCGAAATTTTTGTCAATTTTTTTTTTTTTGCTATTGTTTCTATTAAGCTGGTATATAGAACTGGTTCACAAACGCTGAAATATGTATACAACTTTTGATCCTTTTCTGGGGCAGTATAACATAGACATGTAACATATAAAAGAATTATTAAACCTTATTTCCATAATAAACTAATTTCCTATACATGTAACAGATGTCAGAAAGGATAGATATCTAGATAATGATAAATATATTAGTTTATTTTTCCTTATCTATCACTACGTTAATGGATGATAGCAGTAAGTCTGATAACAGATTCGATTCATGTTCATTCTACTAGAAAGCTTTCATAAGACAATGAGGAACATTGCCAGTTACTTCCCCAGTTGACACTGCAAGCAATCAGGTCCAATAGTGAATTACTTTTATCGATGATTGAATTAACACTGTTTTCGAATAAGTTAATTTCATGAACTTTGATAAAGCAAAACAACCTACGGTTTAACTAGAACAAGTATAAGCTTTTCGAAAAAAAGCTTGCAGCTTTTCAGCATCATTTTTCCATGAAAACATTGTCTATAATTGTGTAGAGGAATTCCCAATATTCATATATTTTTGTATGCTTTATATTACAGAAAATGGTTTATATATATGCTATTTTCAATAGATACTACTTGTGAGTAAACTGTTAGGACTGAAGATTTAAAGCATCAATACATCGGGAGGGCTTTATCTTTCTTCAAGAAACATGCGGATTGGTTTTTGGTATTTGTTGTTACTCGTGTATCGTTAAAAAATCTGTCAACATGTTAACCGAATAATTCAGCCCCTCTCCGTATCCGATTCTCTCTACTTTGTGATCGAAGTGAAACGAAATAATTATTCGGGTTAGTTAGAATGACGATTAAAAACGCATACACGAGCGTCATACTAGCATATAACCATTTACGAGTTAACCCGATCGTAATGACAAACTTTTGTATTTTAATAAGAGGGCATAGAACCAAACAATACAAGGAACCTATTTCATCCGAGGCATTTACATATTAGTGTATTTGACGGTCAGTTTTGACTACTGAAATGATCTGTTACATAAATGATGAATTAGAATCGTCATTATATAAATGACGCTAACCAAACATTTGTAAAGTCTGGTAGGTAAAAATAACAAAAAAGATTAAAATGAAAGCCAGAATCGCAAGGGACAGAGCTATTCAAGAGGCAGATACCCGTAGTTAGTTTTGAGCAAGATACAAAAACATATGTTCCTATATGTTTGTGTAAAGCTAAAAGAACTTAAGACTCTTGTTTCTGCCACAAATACCTGCAGATGTTTGAGCTTAAATACACAAGTTTAGTGATACAAACAATGGCAGTAGAATACCGAAGGAACAAAGGGTGAAATTCACAAAAATCGAAGTCCAAAGACAGGCAAAAATGAGAACAGAGAAAACAATGACGTTAGACACAAAAACAATGACGTTGACAGATACAAAGCACAGAACCAGAAATTACAGCATTCAGAACAAAGGCACTCACAGTGTGAACTCAAGTGAAACTGAGAGTGATATCAGGTGCCCCGGAAGGGTAAGCATGTCCTGCTCTGTTAACAGCACCCGTCACACTGTGAGTGATTCAATCCGGGAAAATGTCAAAGTCGGTAGTCAAATCCGGGAAGACGTGAATCTAGATGAAAATGTCCCTTTCATTTTGGATACGTCATTGTTTTCTGTGTTCTCATTTTTGCCCTGTCTTTGGACTTCGATTTTTGTGAATTTCACCCCTTTGTTCCTTCGGTAATCTACTGCCGTTATTTCACTGGTATGTTGCTTATGGATCTGCAAGAACAACGCCAAAATATGTTTCATGATTATGACATTTTTTTTTGTTTTTTTTTTTTTTTTTTTTTTGGTTTTTGGTTTTTTTTTTTTTTGGTTTTTTTTTTGTTACATTATAGTTTTACATAAATATGCATCCTCTAGGTACTCTTCTAAAATATATTTGAGCGAGACTTGTAAGTCCTAGAAGGAAAGGGGATAATGAACTTTGTACTCTAAATTGAGTGTTAATGCTGCTTTATAATAGTAACGACGTTCGTGTTAATTATTGCCGTAGGCAGAGATTTGAAAAGTGTGTTTGAAGTTAAATCGAATAATATGATCAAATAAATAATTTTCAAATTACAAAAGCAGGATAACAGTAAACACCTACAATGGCCGAAAACTACAATCACATTCCACAATTCACAAGCGAACTCCATCGAAAAAGCAATAATGGAGACAAGAGACAAACATAAACAACGATAGGAACTCGGGATGGCCGGACTTGGTACCGGCACTAGTAAAAGCCAGTGGTAAGGTTTAAAAGTTTGAACGTGAGGGTAAGTTTACGCTCATTAAAATCGTCAAGGGTAGAACAAACGCGAGCAAATCGCACAAGTTCTGATTGGACAGATCATACTCTAATCACATGACCTTCTTTATTGTGAGGATTGCATATAAACTGAATATCAAATCAGAGCTCCGATGGAGCTGAAACTTGAAAGCCCCGAAAATCTACACGTGGCAATCCAAAGAACTGCTGCATACGTCTGCATGTATTAAGTTATGTGAAAATAATCGGATTGTGTGATTTCTTTCATTGCTAAAATTATATGCAATACACATGTCACAGGTAAACAAATATTATTTTCATCTTTGACAAACTATTGCGCGGCAGGCTCGTTCATCAGAGACCTAATATAAAAAAACGATCATTTGATAAACATACATATTTTTTAAATTTAATATAACAACACCGTATTCAACTCAAGAAATAATGAAAATAAAGAAATATAACTTAAATACACAATGTATACGATTTTGAAAGAAACTTGCGCACTATATTTTATCGGAAGCGAGAAGATCATCTTTTAGAGGTGTTAATAGGCTTGAAGCCTCACGTGATTTTTTTTTAACAACTTTCCGGCTTTCGAGTTAAAAAGTCTGATTTCATGATGTGTATTGCACGTCACTAAATTATCTCCAAATGTAATTTCTTGTACCTGTTACAACGAAGATTGTTTAGAGCCTACCATTGTTATATTAAATGTAAAAGCAGTTTAGCAGTGTATTTTATTCCTATATCGGGCGATTTTTCAAAAATGTCCAAATGTTGTCGAAAATCTTGTAAGGTGGACTCTGGAACGTGTACATTCAAGGAATATATAAGTATATGACGCGCATGTTTGTTGTCTGACATATTAGCCTTTTGTGTCAATTTGATTATACAATGAAGGGATATTGAGTAAATGCACATAACACACGGTAATATCAAGCAATGACACAACGCTTTCTTTGTTGTTCTTCATCTTGAAGGCATTAAAAGGCCTACAATATTTAGTCTTACATATATCTCCTAGTAAGTTCAAGACGGAAGAAAACTCGGCATTTTAAAGTAGTGAGACGTTTAAAGCCATTTTTGGTAATCGTAAAAATAGTTCTATTCGAAGGACAACGAGGACCTAAACCATTTTTATATTGAGAACAAATTAAAATTTGTCTTCCCAAATGTAACTTAGTTTGGTTCTGGAGGTCCCTTAAAACGAATTTTAATAAAACACTACAAAATTGTCAAAATGGGTCAGTGGTTGCATCTTTTACCTTAACGTATTAAAATGCATTTAAATTGATTTTGGTATTATAGTGCAAAAACAGTTTTTTTTTCAGAATTTTAAATGGATTCGCAAATTTGGTATGATGAAAGTAAATAAATTCACAAGCAAGTGAAAATACCTCTTTGGAAAGGGAGTTTGATTTAGGCATATACTAAAGCAAAATGTAGATATCTATATCATAGATTAATGATCATGTTAGTCAGGAATATATTTAACAAGGTTTAACTTCTTGTTTTATCCACTTCAGATATGCAGGCAAAAATGAATGTATATGAACAACAATTTTAGAAATACAGGTTATGTATTTATATTTAATAAGAACGTATGAATATCTTCAAAACTTATAATAACGGAAAACTTCAAAATTAAGATTGTCAAAAGAAATGAATTTTCATTACTACAGTAATGGCAATATTGTTGCAATGTGCATCAGTTCAATTAATAATGTAACAATACTGGGTAAATACGATGTTACACCGACCAAGAAATGCATATATACCTGCAGCTTTGATGTCTGTCGATATGCGTTTTTCAGGTCGATATAACATCGTATTAACCAAAACGAAGACTATACTTGTATATTATCTATAGATCTTGTTTATAGAATTTCAAACATTTCTCAAATATTATAATATGGAACTTCTATACGACTGAAAATTACAACTACATGCCATAATCATATAAGGGAAATGCACATGCATGTAAAATGCAAATAAAAGAAAAAGACAAAGGTAAGCAATGATAGGAACTCAGGACAGTCGGACTTGATACGGGCGGTAGAAAAAGCCAACGATATGCTTAAACCAGTTTATGGGTTCTAAAACTGTCCCTTTCTCTATACCGTTTCCATATAGAATCATAAACATAACAATAAAACCAAATTTAGGTAGACGACCACAACTCCGTGACCACAGTCTTGAAAAGGAATGAATAGGACAAAATGTTATTTTGAAAGATGGGTCAAAGGGTGCACGCCACTAATCTTTCGGCTAGCTCAAGTAGCGGAAGAAAAATCAAAATTGAAACTTCCCTTCAAGTTTGGTAAAAGATCATCATGTATTTCAGTAAATAAATTATTGAGCAGTATTGGCAGTATTGAGAGGTCGGTCTGTGTGTAAAATTATCAAGTCATTGGATCCCAATGGCAATTTAACTGATTCATGCAGAATATCCTGTCAATATTTCCTATTACGGAAAGAATGTGAGTAACGTCTACGCATGACTCGTTTCATATTGCAATGTCAAGGTTCTAAGTACTTTTTTATATTTGATCTTTTGAAAATTTTATCAAGCTGTTTGTAGATTTTTTTTAATGTTCTCTACGTTTGTTCAGTTCACATTCTAATGACGTTTTAGCTATAAAGAAGCGTTTTGGCATCGTCTAAGGGTATAAATAGTTTGTAAATATATTCTGTTAGTATGTGGCGCAGAGAATATACATTGGTTTATATACTTAAGTTGTTTTTAGCTCACCTGACCCAAAGGGTCAGTGTGAGGTATTGCCATCACTTGGCGTCCGTCGTCTGTCGTCCGTCCGTCGTCCGTCCGTCCGTCTGTTATCTTTTCACATTTTTATCAACTCCTCTGAAACTACTAAAGCAAATTCAACCAAACTTTACAGGAATGATGCATGGAAGGTCCTTAACAAAGATTGCTCATTTCGTTCTGATCCGACAAAAAAAACATGGCTGCCAGCGCGGAACTTGTATTTAACATTGGACCCTATGGGAAAAACGTCATTTTCATCAATTCCTCTGAAACCACTGAGGCAAATTCAACCAAACTTTACCGGAATGATGTATGGAAGGTCCTTTACAAAGATTGCTCATTTCGTTCTGATCTGACAAAAAACATGGCCGCCAGTGCGGAACTTGTATTTAACATTGGACCCTATGGGAAAAACGTAATTTTCATCAACTACTTTGAAACCACTGAGGCAAATTCAACCAAACTTTACAGGAGTGATGTATGGAAGGTCCTTTACAAAGATTGCTCATTTCATTCCGATCCGACAAAAAACATGGATGCTAGCGCGGAACTTGTATTTTCCATTGGACCCTATGGGAAAAACGTCATTTTCATCAACTCCCCTGAAACCACTGAAGCAAATTCAACCAAACTTTACAGGAATGATGTATGGAATGTCCTGTACAAAGATTACTCATTTTGTTCAGATCCGACGAAAAACATGGCCGCCAGCGCGGAAGTTGTATTTAACATTGGACCCTACGGGAAAAAACATTTTCATCTTCTCCTCTGAAACCACTAAAGCAAATTTAACCAAACTTTACAGGAATGATGTACTAAAGGTCCTTAACAAAGATAGCTCATTTCGTTCCGATCTGATAAAACATGGCCCCCAGCACAGAACTTAGGTTTAAAATTGGACCCTAAGGGAAAAATCATATTTTCATCTTCTCCTCTGAAACCACTGAAGTAAATTCAACTAAACTTTACCGGAATGATGTACTGAAGGTCCTTAACAAGATTGCTCATTTCCTTCTGATCCGATAAAAACATGGCCATCAGCACAGATAACTTAGTTTAACATTGGACCCTATGGGAAAATCACATTTTCATCTTCTCCTCTGAAACCACTGAAGCAAATTCAACCAAACTTTATAGGAATGATGTACTAAAGGTCCTTTACAAAGATTGCTCATTTCGATCCGATTTGATAAAAAACATGGCTGCCAGCATGGAACTTAGGTTTAACATTGGACCCTTTGGGAAAATCACATTTTCATCTTCTCCTTTAAAACCGCTGAAGTAAATAACTTTACAGGAATGATGTATGGATGGCCCTTAACAGACATTGCTCATTTCGATACAATGCAAAAAAAAAATTGCTGCCAGCGCAAAACTTAGGTTTAACATTCTTCTGCTCTGAAACCACTGCAACAAATTCAACCAAATTTTACAGGAATGATGTACAGAAGGTACTTTACAAAAATTGCTCATTTCATTTCGATCTGATTAAAAACATGACCTCCACTGCAGAACATAGTTTTCCATTGGAGCCTGGTATGAGATAACCAATCCTTTTCATCATCTTCTCTGAAACTTTTCTAACAAATTGAACTAAATGTATAGAAGGTCCTTTACAAAAATTACTCATTTCAATAGGATCAGACCAAAAACATGGGTGCTAATGGAGAACATAGCTTAACATTAGACCCCATTAATGGTACAGTAATAAACATATTTTTGGTCATGCATGGCATATTTCTAAGAATTTTGTCAGGTGAGCGATACAGGCTCAGTCTCTGAGCCTCTAGTTTTATATATAAGTGAACTTTGGTTATTTTTCTTCTTTCGCCCTAAATATCTGAAAATGTTAATATGTTATATTGATAAGTAGTAGAGAGCGTGCGCCTAATTTTGGATATGATACATTGTTAAGTGAAATTGTTAACATTTTTTTTTCAAAATCAATAACAACTGATCGAACATGATCTTTGCTAAATGGTTGTAACCATATCTTAAAAATGTTATGGAACACGTTGTATCTATCATACATGAGATCGTGTTTTCTCAATATCAAAAAACGATGATTTATTGTTTACACGGCTTCAGATAATTTTAAACATTAAATGTGTACTTAAAATCATATCGATTATAACATATATATAGATATCATCTAAAACCTATTGGAATTTGTAGTATACTTTGCTGATTATATCAAAAGGAATAAGTTTATGTAAGTTGTAAATATTTTTTTTAATTTCTGCAACAACTACTTTTATGCTTTAATTATTTATATTTGGTGTTTATATTGCATAGAAACACTTTGAGATATTATCAAAAGTAAGTTAGTAAAGTATTGTATTAGGTAGGTACTCCAACGAAAAAATTGAATGTTCGAATTGAATGAATATAACGGTGCAAAATGATAGTTATCTGTTTAAATAATTAAACATTAAATTTTTAATCTAAAAAAATTCAGATTAATGATAATTAAACATCATTAAAAAATTACAATTAGTCAACTTTCTTCGCATTTACCAGTTGTATAAGAGCTAAGGAAAAACTGGTTCAAAATTATTTGGAGTTACGGCGCTTTGACCACTATTAAAGATTAACTACGACCAAAATTCAAGAAAACTGCAAAAACACGTAAAAGTTAAAATTGCCGTGCACCTACGTGCATTTATGAATCTATTTGAAACTTTGCATTTAAAAAGTATAGGTTGTAATCTAAATACAACGCTTAACGTGCGTCTTCATGTACCATGTCACCATTCTGTATTCGTGCAGTGAAACTTGATAAGTCATCAAAATGTGCTTACACAATCCTTCGATGGAGTACCTATATTAGGCACAGGTAAGACTTAAAACCGTATGTTCAAATGGTTTGTTGTACATTGGAAGGGCACAAGAAATAAAGTGTATATTTTCTCGTAGTTAACTTTTTTTTATAAGAACAAGATAATTTTAGTCCATTTTTTTAAGTTCTTGATTACTCAAATCAGCTATAACCATTTTCTGCACACTGTACAATCATTTCATTGTTAAAACTATTTAAAATATGAATACTACATCAAGATATTGTGAGTGCGCCAGTATCAGCTAACATACGAATAAACTGTGAGGGTTCTTTTATTAAATATAAAGTAAAAGGTTCTTTTCATATATCTAGAAAATATTTAACGATTGTAACGTCGCATTTCGACAAAAGACTTGTTTCAGAAAAGAAAGGTAAACAGTTAAGACATGATTTCTTGTAAACAGCTACCATTTTATGATTTTCAGATCATAGAAAAACCATAAACTTCGTGCACTTAACTTGTGATGTAGATGCACCGGAATACAACTAAGAAAGCAAAGAGAACAAAATATAATAACTTTGCATAGGCGTATGACATTTCCGCTGTTTTTTCATACAGGTGTGAATACAGTAAATAAATCTCCATTACTTCCTATGTTAACTTCTAAGACAATGATCACTCATAGTAATTTTCCCGTAATTAATCGGGAACTTTTATATCTCATTCAGTAAAATATAAATGTACGGCTATTTTTGGCACCGTCAAAACATAGGGTCATGCGGCATTTTTTGCCATTTCCATGACTTGAAAACGGATATAGCAATTTCGCACTGAAGTTCTTACTTTGACCCCCCTTTTCTTAAAACTCGCTATGAAAAAATATAGAATGTTGTCAGCTTACTTCTTTCACATTATAAACATCACCTATGAACTAGCTTTTAAAAAATATTTATTTCAAATAATATCATCCAAACATCTCATTATAATTTTTCATTACAATACTGAAAGCTCTCCCCAAAAGGGGCGGTGCTTTATGATGTCATGTTTATTTACTGAATTCACACCTATAAGTACTGGCAGTACCGCAGAACGAGATACCATATATGTTGCTAGTTTGCTATACCTATTAGAAGTACTTCTAACCACATTTCGACAAATATCGGTGTTCCGTTGATTTTATAGAATTTTTTTCCAGAGCCCACCCCTCTGAAAAAAAATGAAGAAAAAATGTTATGTTTTGGAGACTTTACGGTATTGCTCTTACTTGTTGGTAGCCATTTTTAACTTTTTATTCCCGTTGTTTGCAAATGTTATGTAAGTGTCAAGTTTTCACATTTACATGATTACCTGTGTTATCAAGATGCTTTATTTGGGAAATAAAACATGACATGTGTCAACGTCCTATAAAAGTACCAATTTGAAATGGACTATAACAAAGAAAAAGGAAAAGCCAGGATATATTTCTGCTGACTTTAGGTACATTTCATCTTAAACAAACTATGTCAAATAATCAGGACTGTCTTCTTTCCTGAAGCTTATGAACCATAGAGAGGTTACTAGACATGGCGTTCCACTTATTTTTTTTCGGAATTTTCCGAAAAATTGTACTTTGAAAATTAGAAACATAATTGACATTGAAGGCTAAAAACAAAATCATGTGCGTAGTTCTATATGTCATTAGTCTGAATTTAACGTGTCCCCGCAAACTGCATACATACAGTCGGAAACAGGGACAGTTATCAGAGTATACCCCTTTTTACAGATGAAAAGTTCGAGGAATCGTGAAACAGACTATAAATATGACGTCACGAGATAAAAACAATTATACAAGTGTTGACATTGCATATCTTACACAATATATCGCTTCGACACTTGCAAATTAGCTTAAAACGTTAAAAACATAAAAATCAGATTTCCCTCCTATAGGTGTGAATACAGTAAATTAATCTCCATTACTTCCTATGTTAACTTCTAAGACAATGATCACTCATAGTAATTTTCCCGTAATCAATCGGGAACTTTTATATCTCATTCAGTAAAATATAAATGTACGGCTATTTTATGGCACCTTCAAAACATAGGGAAATGCGGCATTTTTTGCCATTTCCATGACTTGAAAACGGATATAGCAATTTCGTACTGAATTTCTTACTTTGACCCCCCCCCCTTTTCTTAAAACTCGCTATGAAAAAATGTAGAATGTTGTCACCTTACTTCTTTCACTTTTTAAACACCACCTATGAACTAGCTTTTAAAAAATATTTATTTCAAATAATATCATCCAATCATCTCATTATGATTTTTCATTACAATACTGAAAGCTCTCCCCAAAAGGGACGGTGCTTAATGATGTCATGTTTATTTACTGAATTCACACCTACAATTCCAACCTTTCTTTTTGCGCCGATTATTTTTTCATTTGTCTTTTCGAGTGAGCCGATTCCGTTTCCCTTTTCTTTTGCTCCTATTCTTATTTTTTTACAACACATGAACTAAATACATTAGAAAGAACGTCCAATAATTTTTGGTTATGTCTTGATATAAAAGTGTTAAAATTGTGAAATAATTAAAAGTTTAAAACAACAATGAATGAATATTTCTCTAATTCTTGTTCGAAATAAATACTCCTCAAATGATGTTAAATGAAATTAATAAACAACATGTTTGGAAATTGATCTCACTTTGGTCAATCATGTAAATGTCTCGTGTCAGTTTCTATATAGTGCAACCGGATGTTGATGAAATTAATATCTGCATCATTGTCTAACAAAATGGTTTTTGTATTTTTATGACTTAAATAACTCAATTTATTGATTATATGACATTTTATCAAAAATATTTTATTTAACACCCCTTTCAATGAATGGCGCAATGATACACATAGCAACGATGATAGCGACCAAATGGCCGCATACTTGAGACTGGAGACTACGGAGATCGCTTTACTTCAAATAAATTGAGTAGAAATTAGAGAAACAATCTGTAAGATTATTTGCCGGTTTATTACGATAATTTCTCACATCTCGATAGTTAAATTTTCACATTTTAAAGTTCTCGGGTAAACCTGGAACTTTAAAATGCCTATCTCGATGTGAGAAATATAGGTAATAAACTAGAAACAATGTTAGAGACTATATTGAGTAAATACACATAAAGGAAAATATCTACAAATACATGGCAGAACCAAGCAATAAAAAAAGTTTTGCCTTTTGTTCTATTTGTTTAAAAGTTTTCAAGATAAAAATGGAAAAATGTAAACCTATGTGTAGCATCTATACGGATCCATGCCAAATGCATAAAATATAAGAGATAATAAGAAATACCTACGTTGGCTGATAATCATAGTCACATGCCACAATGTATCAAAGAACTGCACCAAAGAAAAATCGACAAATGCAGACGAGAGACAAACGTAAACGACGGTACTGACTCGAGACAGCCGGACTTGATACCGGCACTAGCAAAAGCAAGCATAGGCTTCAACCGGTTTATGGGTACCCAAACCTCCAACTTCTTTGTCCCGTTTCTTAAAGTATAATAAACATAACAATGAAGGAATATGGAGTAAATGCAAATGAGACAAAGTCTCTACAAATACATGGTTATAATAAGCAATGGAACAACGCTTTTATTGTTGTTCTTCATCTTGAAGTCACCATGAGGCCTTCAACAACGAGCTTTACTCATACCTCATAGCAAGTTCAAGACGGCCCCTAGCACCGGTTTGAGCGGAAGAGCGGAATTCATTGCTAATTGTCGAGCAACGCTACATCCATGTTTTTTAAACTAATGATATTTCACGAAAGGATATAGAGTAAATGAACATGAGACCATAACACATATATTAACTCTTACTGCAATAATTTTAATGAGCATGGATGCGGGATCGTCAACAAACTTAAACTTAACTGGCAAAGTATTCTTACAATCGCTGTCATCGACTGCCCGACAAAAAGACGAGAAAAGACGATCACAACATTCAAACAACCACGGGACACTCATCGAGCCAATTGTTAGAAAACTTGGCATAATAAAATTATGAGATGTGGGCACAATGAGCAGGTGGTCAGAAAAAACAATTTTAGATTACAAAAATTAAAAAAGGC
Source organism: Modiolus philippinarum (assembly GCA_002080025.1). Taxonomy (NCBI): domain Eukaryota; kingdom Metazoa; phylum Mollusca; class Bivalvia; order Mytilida; family Modiolidae; genus Modiolus; species Modiolus philippinarum. Next base: position 19,483 of record MJUU01018049.1, read on the forward strand.
CAAAACATGAACGTGTGATAGCGTATCCATATGAGAGATTCTCTCAAGAACAAGTACACCATAACTGAAATGTATATAGAGCATACATCTCTCTCACGGGGAATCTTTTTACGGACTCCACACTGCAGGAGAGACAAACTCCAGTCTAAAATTAACAATGAAGGGATATGGAGTAAATGCAAATGAGAGAAAGTCTCTACAAATAAATGGTTATAATAAGCAATGGAACAACGCTTTTATTGTTGTTCTTCATCTTGAAGTCACCATGAGGACTTACACATGTCCTACACATGTGTAAGTTAAAACTTGAAAGTAACTGAAAAGTTTGGCATTTAGCATGATGTAGTAACACATTTTGTATGGCGAAGGTCACTAGGGATTTAGAAAGAATGTTTTGTGTTAATAATGATTATCCAGTTTTTATAAACAATATATGAAATACATGCAATGACCGTAAATTATAATTAAAATCTTGGTGCTGTTTTTTACATTTTTAACGAGTTGACAATATTTCGCGTAGATTTTAATTGACTGAATCAATGTACCTGAAACTTAGGTGAAATCGCCCTATAAAAATCGACACAAATGGAAAAAAATAATAGGAGCAAATGAATTGCAAATAGGCTAAAGTGGGAAATGCCGTTATGTACATTTGTATTGTACAGTTAATTCATAAATAATATATAAAATGTCACCAAGTATTTATATTTTAACGGTTTTGCACAATTTCAGCATTCCTTAAGCATTTTCGTAGAGCTTCAGGTATAAGGACCGTACCATTACTTTAATTTAATTAAGATTTTTATAACAATTGAAATAAAACGATTAATTTCGTATGGTTCAAATATTCAAAAGAGAACAATATGAAAACAACGGTCTATTCAGTATTTATTTTCCAATGTTATCTTCTTTTGGTCGAAAACAAAGTTTTTTGTTTTTCATTTTTACAAATAATTTCACTTCTCATGATAAGAAGATCTTACTATTTACATTTACATAAAGCTTTGAACGCGTAGAGTAAAAAACAATACTAAGAAATGTTTTGAAGTTCTACAATTATAGAATATAATCACAACAAAGAATCAGACCGCCTTTCGCTACCCATCATGTACATATATTGTACGAAATGTATATTAACGAAAAGTTCAACTAGAGCCTACATGTTAAATGTTAAATGAGTGTTGGTTTTCACGAAAACATTCAAATTTTGTAATACATTGAATATCTTTTCCACATGTAGATTTGAAACATATGTTTGGTGTGACTCGATTATAGGGCAGGGATACTACATCAGTTCATTCGATCTTGTAGTATAAAGTTGACAATAATTTACTGGTAATAACTATTATGTCCTATGAGTATGCTTAATTTATGGTAACATACATTGCTAAAAGTATTATCTATTTTCCGCCTACCAAGGTTTACATATAGCAAAGGGGATAACAGGAAACATCTACAATGGCTGAGACTTACAGTCAAATGCCACGATGTGCCTGGGACATTTGCGTAAAAAAATGAGGATTAGAAATGCCAATTGTAATAAGCTGTTTGCGGGTAACGCCATATTAAGATATTAAATGTTCATATCTATAATAAAACTGTTTAAAAGCATTCAATAACTTATGACACTATTTAGACTGTCTTGTTAAGGAGATGGGTATTGACATTTCATCTGGCAATCCTACTCATTCATCAACTACATTATCAAGGGACGAGATAATCACAAATAAATCACACTTCTGTGTTAGCATCATTCGGTATCAAAGTTGATGAGAATAACAGTTATCTCCCTTATATTTACTGGGTGCCTAAGCTTCACAAGAATCCCTACAAACAGAGATTTATTGCAGGATCTGCCAGATGCACCACTAAGCCCCTATCCAAACTCCTTACCACTTTACTGACTGCAGTTAGAGATGGTCTAAAAAGCTACTGCGAAAAAGCCTATTCCACGAACGGCGTGAATCAGATGTGGATTCTTAAAATTCCAAAGATCTCCTTGAACAGCTCTCCTCAAACAGTCTTGCATACTGCAATAGCATTCAAACTTTTGATTTTTCTACCCTTTATACAACTCTTCCCCATAATAAACTTAAAATAGTAATTTCCGATCTGATACATCAATGTTTCTGTACCAAAAACGGAGAACGCGGGTATTCCTATCTGGTAATAGGAAAAGATAAAACATATTTTGTTAAGAACCACACTGAGTCAAACAAGAAATACAGTGAAAACGACGTAATTAAGATGCTTGAATTTTTTATCGACAACATTTTCGTTGAATGTGGAGGTCGTGGTTTTCAACAGACAATAGGGATTCCTATGGGAACAAATTGTGTGCCACTTTTAGCTGACCTTTTCCTTTTTTCGTATGAAGCAAAGTTTTTACAAGGGCTGATACAACAGAAACAAAAACAACTAGCCCAGACTTTTAATTTCAGCTTCAGATATATAGACGATGTACTTTTTCTTAATAACCCAAGATTTAAAGAATATTTACATCGCATCTACCCCAGTGAACTTGAAATTAAAGAGACAACCGATACACCCGATTCTGCTTCATACATTGACCTTTTGTTATACATTAACGATCATGGACGTCTGAAATCTAGATTATATGACAAACGTGATGATTTTGAATTTCCAATTGTGAACTTCCCCCTTCTCTGCAGCAATATACCTACATACCCAGCATATGGAGTATATATTTCACAATTAATTCGTTACTGTAGAGCGTGCAGTACATACAGTGACTTTGTGGAAAGAGCAAAAGCATTGTCACAAAAACTGCTGAGTCAGGGATATGTTCAGCCGTTGTTACTGTCGTCCCTTCAGAAATTCTATGGCCGTTTCTACGACATCATAGATAGATATGAAATGTCAGTGTCACAAATGAAAACTTACATTTTCTGCTAGATTCACGTCTTCCCGGATTTGACACTACCGGTTTTGACTTTACCCTGGATTGACCCACTGACAGTGTGACGGGTGCTGTATACAGAGCAGGACATGCTTACCCTTCCGGAGCACATGATGTCACTCTGTTTTTTGAGAGTTCACACTGTTAGTGCTTTAGTTTTTTGTGTTGTGTATGTAATGTTCGTGTGTTTTGTGGGCATGTGGTGTCTTTGGTCTTCCGTCTTCTGGTGTTCTTCCTTTTGCCTTGTCTCTGGACTTGGATTTGTGTAATATTGTGCTCGGTTCCTTCGGTATTCTACTGCCGTTATGAAATCGGTAACCCTATTGTAAAAGTTTGGCTGTGATAGTAAGGTTACGTTCATTAAAATCGTCAAGAGTAGAATGAATCGTACTAGTTGAGAATATACACCCCGTAGGATGGAGCTAGAGGAATGTCGCCGTCAAGGAAGGGAAATTGGTAATTTTGAAATCAAAATCATCCCTTTTATCATATATTTTAGTTTTTATTTTACCAGAGTCAATAATGATAGCTAGATCCAGAAAAGGACGGTATTTTGGGTCATTGTTAATCTCAGATATTCTGGGGATTGTGTTCTGGGAAATAAGTTTATCACTGTTTGGTTTGGATCCTTTTTTTTTTCATGAAGCCTATTTCGTAACAGAACAGAAAAAGATCTGCAATGAGAGGCGCACAATAATTATGTCTAGCAAAAGCTTGAGTGCATTAATCATATCATCACATGTCCAGGAAGAATACTGTAGGTAATATTAGAGAAGAATCCTTGTTTTTGTTATAACAAATGAACTGCAAACCAGAAAATTTAAAGACCATTTAATGAGTTGTCCCAATTTGGATTTAATCAAATTATGTGGAAGGGTTGTATAAAGCGTGGACAAATACACTGCAACGTACTTGTTTTGATTGGATCTGCACTGAAGCGAAATAAGTCAAAATGGCTTTATGCAGAAACTAAATTAATAGTAAGTTCGGCATTAAATTACATAAAACAGTTTGAGACGTGTGTCTTAAACAAAGTCTTGCAGCTGTTTAATGGACGAAGTTTCCAAAGAGTGAAGTTACCAAAACGTCAGCATGATGTGTTGTCCAAAATACAATCTACCAACAGTAATTAGCCCAAATATCCGAAATGTCGATATCAAAATGTTAACAAAAATAGAATGGGCTATTAAATATAGACAGGCATAATACTAATTTTTCTGAAATGGAAATAAGAAAATGATATTTTCGTAATTCCTCCAAAATTTTTGGGTAATGTTTACAAATTTACCATTTAATAAGTACAATATCGCAGTATATAGGCTTCAAAAATTTTACACAGACCATTGTTAAGAAAAAATATTTATCATCAGTAATTTTAAATCAATTTTTGGATGTAAGTGGGTTCTAATAACTAACAAAATACCGAAGTTACCGTGAATTTTGTTTCTGCATATGCGCATTTCGACAACTTATGTCTCTTCAGTGCAGATAAAATCAAAACATTTGGAAGTCCATGAACCGAAATACGTGTGAAAACTGATAGAGAACAAATAACCAAAAGGATCTAAATAGAAAAGCCAAAATCAGCTAAGGACAGAGCTATGCAAGAGGGAGATACTCCTTAGTTTTAAACAAAATTTTCTAAAATTTAGATATTGAAAGTTTCCAAATAAACTAAGTTTTCGGGCCAGCACCGAAGTACTGGCTACTGGGTTGGTGAATACCCTCGGGGACTAATAGTCCACCAGCAGTGACATCGGCCCAGTGGTAATAAATTACAAAATACCGAAGTTATCGTGAATTTTGTTTTTGCATATGCGCATTTCGACAACTTATGTATCTTCAGTGCAGATAAAATCAAAACATTTGGAAGTCCATGAACCGAAATACGTGTAAAAACTGATAGAGAACAAATAACCAAAAGGATCTAAATAGAAAAGCCAAAATCAGCTAAGGACAGAGCTATGCAAGAGGGAGATACTCCTTAAGTTTAAACAAAATTTTCCTAAATTTAGATATTGAAAGTTTCCAAATAAACTCGGTTTTCGGGCCAGCACCGAAGTACTGGCTACTGGGTTTGTGAATACCCTCGGGGACTTACAGTCCACCAGAATGGCATCGGCCCAGTGGTAATAAATAACAAAAATGATTATGTGAAGTATACAAACAGCTAGTGACATTAGATTTTCACGAGGAATATTGTTTTTATAAAGCGTGTGTTATTTTCTTTCTCCATATTTTCCACTTTGATACCACACCTACTGAAGTAAATTACGAATCTGATACCTGGATTTATGATTTTAAACATGCAATTGAAATAAATGCTATATTTATATGCAAAAGACAAACAGTATTACTGAAATGCGATAAAACCAAGCAATTCAATGGATTAGCTTGTAAGTACGCCAGCCGCCAAACCTAACCCCAAAAACCTATAAAATTTAATACAGGAGTTTGTCTTTTAATGCAGTGTAGAGTTGGTAAAACAATTCCCCGTGTTACAGATGTATGATCTTTATTTTTCTTAGATATGGTGTACTTGAACGTGAGATAATATCTCATGTGCACACTTTGTCAATTACTATTATCTAAATTTATGTAAATACTGAAATCTAAAGTTCCATCGTAGTTTTGCCCTCAGCTATATTTGAAATTACTGATTATTCGCGGGGATCGGATTTCGTTTCGTTTTATGCATTTTACACATTTGTTGAAATAATGGATTTCTTATGTTTGGGTTCTAGTGCTGCTGATGAGGAATTAATTTCCCAAATGGTCATACAGCCCATTAGAATTATTGCAGTTGGAGGTAACATATGTGTTATGGTCTTATGTACATTTACTCCATATTCATTCGTATAAAATAGGCTAATACAAACATACTACAAAAGATACTATTTTTTCATTAATTTTTTTAAAACAATTGCTTAGTCAATTGATACGACTGCTTCTATTATTTGTACTCATATTTGTGTGTTAAAACTATGCTTTGTAGAGAATTGAAACCGTAGCAGCAGCCTTCGTGTTAATTATTGCCTTAAACAGGAATTTACAAGATACTCTTAAATAGATCTTGTGAACAGAATTTCAACTTTTTCTTCATGTATTTACATTTAACTTGTTTCAATGCCGTGGTTCTTAACACCGTTTATTTCATCATTTAAACAAAATTATGTATATCAGATTGGTGACTTATTTTTTATATTCGCTTAAGAAATTTAAAGGCGTTTTCGCTATATACAGAATTGTTTTGGCATTGGATAAAAGTATAAATAATTAGAAATTATCTTCGGTTTGTATATGCCACATAGAATATCATTTAGTTTCGTTTTCTCAAAAAAAATATCTTAAAATGTAAGAGTTTTACAATTAATAGGCAGTAAAGAGCTTGCACCTTATTTTTGATATGATATGATTCATAGTAAAGTGAAGTTGTTAAAGGTTTTAAAAAAATCATTTACTATTGATTGAACATGATCTTTGCTGAATTTTTGTAACTATATCTTTAATATGTTATAGGACACGTTATATTTTTCATAAATAAGATCACGTTTTCATTATGAAAACAATGATTTATTGTTTACACATTTTCAGATAATTTTTTACCATTAAATATGTACTCAATTTCGTATCGATCATTTTATGTATAAATGTTTTCTAAATACAACAAGAATATGTAGTGTACTTTGCTGATTACATCTGTGATGTTTTTTTATTTATGCATGTACGAAACAACAATTTCTTATGCTTCAAATAATGTATTAAGTGTTTTGCATATTGCAAAAAACATTGATGAATATCATCGAAAGGAATCCGATGATGGCCCACTGGTAAGACTTCCTAGTGTATGCTCATAACAGGTACAATATATAAATTTTATTGAACCTGGGAAAGTTACAAAGTATTAAATATATAAATTATTAAGTTTTTTTCAAAGAACAAGATAATCTTTTTCTCTATGACAAGTTAAAAGACAGAAGAGAATGCATTTGAACGTACCAAAATGTCTGAGACCATTCCTTTCCGGAGCACCTGATGTCACTCTTTGAGAGTTCACACTGTTAGTACTTTTGTTTTTATTGTTGCATCTGTAGTGTTTGCGTTTTGTGGTCGTGTATCGTCTTTGGTCTTCCGTCTTCTGGTGTTCATTCTTTTGCCTTGTCTCTGGACTTTGATTTGTGCCATCTTGTTCTTTGTTCTTTCGGTCTTCTACTGCCGTTGTTTTATGAAGTTTTTGATCAGTTAAATCAACTATATGGGTTATTCAACCATTAAGCAATTGAAAATATGATCACTCTTTCACGATATTATAATGGCAACTGTATTAACCATTATCACTTAACAGATGGATAAAATGGAGATTTTTTTTTACTGAATACGAGTTAAAAAGTTTAATTACATATATCTTGAAAGTATATATTGAGTAATAGTTAAATCACAAAAACAGGATTTCAGAGTAATTAACTGAATTTAAGTGCTTCGTAAGAAAAGGGCTGGTCACGATGCCTTAGCGCGCAATCAATTACTCTGAAACATACTTTAACTGTCTTAAAGACCGTTCAATATGAAAAATACCGTCGAATATGAAAAAAAACAAGCAGTATATTTCTAAAAATAAATACTGACATCCCATCGTTGAAATAGAAACTTCCACTCATTTTTATTTATCAGATTATTTAGGCTACATATATCAATAAGGTAATAAATGTATTTTCAGTTCTACATACAAAAAAGTTTTCTTTTTTATTTATTTTGTTTCAGATATTTGTTTACTTTTATAATATAAATACCGATTAGATGGTATTTTATCGATCTGTTGTCTTTTTAATATACTTTCTTACATCTATTCGACATCTTAAAATCGTAGCTGCGACGTTTTATCAAGGTCGTTTGATCACCTTGATATTATAGAAAGGTAGCGAGGGTTCGATCCTTGGACGGGGAAATTTTTCCCACTTGAAACTCAAACTTCATCTAATATTTAGGTGAAACATAACTGAAGGTCTAAGTTAAAAGAATACGACATATAAATGAATATGCATAAAAATTGATGGGGTAAATAATTCGGGGAAAGTAAATAATTTGAGGTAATTATCAGTTTAAGTACTTCGAAATCGAACGAATAAAAGGAAAGACAAAAGAGAGATGGAATGGTCAAAGCCATTTACAAGAATTAAAGCGTCTTGAATAACAACAGAAATACGCATTTCAAGGCTTTAAAACTATTTAAAGGTTTCAATTTCACAGAAGTGCGTTCCAAAAAAATATGTAAGAAAAAATTCGAAGCTCTTAAGTTAGACTGCTACTATTTTATGATTTTAAGAACATAACCTTCCATGGTCCATAACCTTCTTACATTGTTACGCCGCTCGTATTCATTGGTTGAGGAAGCAGTCTATGAAAATTACTCTAGCAAAATTAGATTATTTACAATCAACAAAACAATCAAACATTTTGTATCAGTATTGTAAATGACTAAATACCTACGTTGCTATAAATGTAGAGTTTCAGTAGATGGTAATTTGGACATTGTCTCTTCAGTGAAGATCACAAGCCACAATCAGCTAAAGACTCAGCGATATAACGAAATAATTCAACTCTAAAGGTAGTAGAGCCGAGGTTACCTAAAAAATTTCCTCAAAATAAAGTTTCTTTAAATTTGCAGTATGAAATAATTATGTACTAGTTACTTCAGTAAAAAAAATGATTTTTTTTATCTTCATAAAACACCCCAATCTAAGGAGTCTCAAATTTTCTTCAGAAGTCACCACGAGGCATATACTTCTGTATTGTGTGTGTATATATAAAAGAATTTCAAGACTAAATTTGCATAATTTTGTAAACAAATGAGAATTTTACGGACCTTGAAGGCGGGTGTATTTATTTTTTCTGTAAGATTCAAACAGGAAGTACATATCCTCATGTTGATCAGTGCAGGGAACCTGTTCTTTCCTATATACAAGGAATGGAGGGATGATTGTCCATGAACAAAGAGCTTATTGGGAGATGCCTCTTCAAGTTGGAACGCTTAATTTGTACTTTTGGTAACTCTTTTACAAAGTTAACATGTGTAACTTAACATTAGAGTCTATGAGAGACTGCAAATAACTTTTCATTTAGATCATATTTGGTTATTTGTTCTCTATTATTTTTTATTCATATAGTTGGTAAAACAATTCCCCGTGTTAGAGATGTATGATCTTTATTTTTCTTAGATATGGTGTACGTTTACATGAGATTATATCTCCTGTGTACACTTTGTTCATTAACTATTATCTAAATTTATGTAAATTCTGAAACCTAAGGTTTAACTCCCTCCATCGTAGTTTTGTCCTTCGCCATAATTTGATATTACTGATTATTCGGATTTCGTTTGGTTTTATGCATTTTAAACATTTTTTGAAATTATGGACTTCCTATGTATGGGTTCTAGTGCTGCCGATGAGGAATTAATTACCGAAATGGCCATACAGCTCATTAAAATTAACATGTGTGTTATCGTCTCATGTTCATTTACTCCATATCCTTTCGTAAAATATTTGATATAGGAGTTTGTCTTTTAATACAGTGTGGAGTAGGCAAAACAATTTCCCGTGTCAGAAATGTATGATCTTAATTGTCTTAGATATGAAGTACTTGTATATGAGATTATATCTCATGAGTACATTTTGTTCAATTACTATTATCTATGTAAATTCTAAAACCTAAGGTTTAACTCCCTCCATCGTAGTTTTGTCCTTAGCTATAATTTGATATTACTGATTACTGTATAGGGCTTTATATTCTCGCTACGAAATTTTCGCGGTTTTCAGTGTTTGATTATTCGCGGTTTTTTATATTCGCAGATTTTTAATTAAAGTTCTAAAGTTCATTTATATTAAGATTTACAGTGAAATATTCGCGGGTATAAATTTTCGCGCTTATTGTATTAAACGCGAATAGAGCGAAAATTAATACCCCGCGAAATATAACAACCATACAGTATTCGGATTTTGTTTGGTTTCATGCATTTTAAACAATTTTTTTTTAAACATAGATTTCCTATGTTTGGGCTCTAGTGATGCTGATGAGGAATTAATTACCGACATGTCCAGACAGCTAATAAAAATTATTGCAGTAGGAGTTAACATATGTGTTATCGTCTCATGTTCATTTACTCCATATCCTCTCGTAAAATATGAGTTTATTGTCTCCCAAATGTTTACATTTTATCTGCGCTGAAGGCACATACGTTTTCGAAATGGACATATGCAGAAATTCAATTTGCAGTAACTTCGGTATATGTTTTAGTAATGTTGCTTTCATTTTGAATGCACATTTATTTTCGACAATAGCCAGCAGTATTACCTCAATCGAACATATGGTCAGTACTTAGTTTACGATGTTTCAATTGTCTTTGGATCATTCATCTGTTTCCGATGTTGTCATTGTCTGTTGGGTTATTTCTTTTTGCAAACAGCCAGCAATGTAATCTTAATGGAAAGCATGGTCAGTACTACCTTCCGATGTTTCAATCGTCTTTGGATCATCTGTTTCCGATCTTGTCATTGCCTTTTGATTATTTGTTAAACTAACGTCTTGGTTTTTACTTACTTCAATCAAAGTTAAGAATTATAGTTACAAAAATTAACTAGTGATTACTTCTGAAGAAAATTTTAGACTCCTTAGATAGGGGTGTTTCTATGAATTGAAGGTAAAAAAATCATTTTTTACTGAAGTATACCAGAAAAAATGAAAGGATATAGAGTGCATGTACATGTGACAAAAACGCACACGATACATAGAAAACTCTAGTTTATCGAGAACAGGTCTTTTATTCCTGTCTACATCTTGATGTCGCCTGAGGGTCTTTAACCATAGATGAACAATATTCACCCCCTCAAGCGAGAGGGTACATAATTGTTTCATAAGTACATTATTACCAAAAAACTTGCTAATGTTATTATTATATTGTGATAGATAAATTCTGCAATTACATAAGTTTGAACTCTTTTATGTTGAACTTTATAACTCTTTCAACTAGAAGTAACACCTCAGGTTGTTAGCATGCGATTTATACTGTGGTTGATATATAATTAACCATTAACAGATGAGCTTACATATTTATTGTAGCAATAAACAATATAAGATTATTATCTGCATATTCTGAAGGTAAGGTACTTAACTTTATATATGCATTCCTCTTATCATGTCTAAATGACTTATTCAAAAAAGTACTTTTTCAAACCATCCACCGTTTTAAATAATTAAAGCTCTGCAGAGAGGGTTGGCAGTCTGGAACATGCTCCTTTTTCATAAATAAAATAATAACTAAATATCAAAATTGTCATACTTTTGTAGCAATGAATATTACAAATCACCTTCTATGAATCTAGTCAATTGGGGATTAAATTAATTTAAAAAAAACAAAGTTAATATATATAAACAAAAACGAAACAAAAAAAATACGTTCTTTTTGTTGCTGGCAAAAACAAATATCGAGACGAGAGATACCAATTTTATTAACAGCTCTTTATGAATTTGTTTCTTTCAGTTCGAGCATAACATAAGATATGAAATAAGAATAACTAATTTATGCCACCGGATATAACAGATATCCAAAAGAGAATAGATTGGTTGATTTGACTTATCTGATTGTTGATTATTCTTATCTTATCACTACGTTTTCTCATCTATAACTACGTGTGATAACATAAGTTAAATGACTGATAACAATTTAGTCTGCTAACAGATTAGATTCATATTGAGATTTCTATAAAGCTTTTAATATCCCATGGTATGTTATTTTGAATATATACCACTTTCGTTCATCGCAATACGCATAGATTGAAGTTATATTTGTAGACTGAGGTTGGTTACTGTACCAGAGCTACAGTGTAGCTAATTACGAGGACGTAGTGTAAAACAAAATACCTACAACGGCTTGTCAACAGTCATCATTAACATGTCCGAAATGGTTTATAATAACATGCACTTTAACTAATATCACACATGCATGCATCATACGTCAGTGACAATACGAGTAAAACAGTATTTCCTCATAAAATATGAATAAGATAACATTGATCATTGTAAACTTGCCAATTAGTTCCTATCTTTTATTCGCCATGACGTATATATAATGATGTACCCATGGGTGTTTTTTTTTTCAATTGAAATGTCACATTGATTTAACTTTTCTGATTTTTCTACTTTTATGTTCCAGATAGTCACTTTTTGGAAGGCCAATTTCGATCATATTTGTTTTGAGTAATTTGTTTATAATTATTATGGTTTAGAATTAGAAGGTTTTTTACAAATAAACTTTATGTGTGATTTATCCATTACATTTACAAAAAATTGATTTTTAACCGAAATCTTAATTATCAGTATTGAAGTAATGATTTTCTGAGATTTTATTTTAGAACTTCAGTAATCAAACTTAACTAATTTTGTTCTCAATTGTTGGACTTTTTTATCTGTATTTCATCTTTTTATACGCAAAAATTTTGCGGTCATATTATGGTATGGCGCAGTCGTCGGCGTCTGTGACCAGCATAACTTTGTTTCTTATGAACGGATCATCTTCAAATTTCAGTATGTGGTTTCTTGGCATAAGGGAAATCCCGAGTTTTAATTTTTGGTTTGTGGACCCACCCATTTCAGAAAAAGGGGCCAAAAAGGGGTAAAATTGGGTATTTTTGTGTCTGTGGACAGTATAACTTTGGTTCCAGTGAACGGATGATGTTTCTTGGCACATGCTTTAGCCTAGGCTATAATTTTATAAAAGGGGGCCAAACGGGGTTAAATTTGTTGTTTTCACATATTTGAGTGCAGAATCTTTATTATTTATCGGATTTTAGTCAACTCCTTCGTAAATTTCCAATCTGCAGTATGCCAACGGATTTCACGTGGCATGTACCGTTCACGAGATAACTGGGGCCCAAAAGGGGCGAATTTCAAAAATTTCATTTTTTTATTTTTAGTCTGATTTTGATGCATTTTTTCCAAAGGATTCCTTATGAAAAATTATCATAGCGCTCTACTATTAGATTTTTTGTAACTTGTTTCCGTACCCAGCTATGAGGGGCCGAAGGGGGCCAAAATGGTAATTTTACAGAAAGCCTAAAATTTTTATTTTTCATCGGATTTCGATGGGATTTTTTTTCTTTGGATTCCTCTTGATGTAAGCTTTCAGTAAAATGTCAACGGATTTTGCTTAGCTCTTACCGTTTCCGAGGTTTGAGGGGCCGAAGGGGGCCAAAATCGTAAATTTACAGATAACCTAATTTTTTTATTTTTGATCGGATTTTGATGGAGTTTTTTCTTTGGATTCCTCTTGATGTAAGCTTTCAGTATTATTCAACGGATTTTGCTTAGCTCTTACCGTTTCCGAGCTATGAGGGGCGGAAGGGGGCCAAAATCGTCAATTTACAGATAACCTAAATTTTTTATTTTTCATCGGATTTTGATGGTTTTTTTTTCTTTGGATTCCTCTTGATGTAAGCTTTCAGTAACATGTCAACGGATTTGGCGTAGCTCTTACCGTTTCCGAGCTATGAGGGGCGGAAGGGGCCAAAATCGTAAATTTACAGATCACCTAAAATTTTTATTTGTCATCGGATTTCGGTGGGATTTTTTTCTTTGAATTCCTCTTGATAAAAGCTGTCAACGGTATCTCAAAGGATTTTTTGTAGCTCTTACCGTTTCCGAGCTGCAAGGGGTCAAAGGGGCCAAAATTGCAAATCTTCGAAATATTTGAATTGATGTTTTTCATCGGATTTCGATTGGATTTTTTTCTTTGAATTCCTTTTGATGTAAGCTGTCAGTTGTATGTCAGTGGATTTTGCATAGCTATTAACGTTTTTGAGCTACAAGGGGTCAAAGGGGTAAAAATTGTATTTTTTCGAAATATTTTAAATCTTGATTATTCATCGGATTTCGATCAGTTTTTTTCTTTGGATTCTTCTTGATAAAAGCTTTCAGTTGTATGTCAACAAATTTGGCATAGCTTTTACCGTTTCCGAGCTAAAGGGACCAAAGGGGCCAAAATTGCAACTGATTCAAGCTCTTTATTGTTTTTTTCTTTGGATTCTTCTTGATAAAAGCTTTCAGTTGTATGTCAACAAATTTGGCATAGCTTTTACCGTTTCCGAGCTAAAGGGACCAAAGGGGCCAAAATTGCAACTGATTCAAGCTCTTTATTGTGTCCATTTAATTACTGTATCAAGCTCTTTACTGTGTCCTCATTCATTTTGAATTACACTTGTTCAAATTTTAGTATTCGACATGCTGCGGTCGTATCATGCTGCGCTTGGCGTAGCCCTTTATTTTAATATTATCAATACCATACTCACATCTTATGTTGATAATGTTGGGTTTTTGTACATTTTATATAGTACTTTAAGCATCTATTTTTGTTTATAACACCTTTCTTAAACATAGACACCGATTTTTATAACGTATAATTGGTATTACCTACTATTTTTTAAAGATTGGTTGATTCATTCCCTCCAACTTTGTTCTTTGTGCTTTGTGGTTAGTCCAAGCGGGGATAACAAAAATACCGAACAGAGTGGTCAAGAGCCGATGTCCATAAAGCAAAACAGACAAATCAGATGGAAACTTCCGGAAAATTTGTCTGCCACAATTGTCTTGACTTTGTAAGTCATTTGATAAGAAATGGCGGGTTAAACCTGTTTTTTTTTGCGCGGCAAACATCCCCCTTCCAATGCGGTAATGTCCGGTAACAACTCAACGGCAATTCCTATCGAAAGATCGTAGACAGTCAAAAGAAATTACCATTCCAGTACTAAGTAAAAAAAGAATCTTGAATTAGAGGTCGGACCGAAACTTCAAATTTTTCCATTAGGGGATATCTATTGAAGAGCTTTTGTAATGATCGTATGAGAAGGATTTTTTTTAAATATTTTACGAAAGGATTTGGAGTAAATGAACATGAGACCATAACACATATGTTAACTCCAACTGCAATAACTTTAATGAGCTGTATGGCCATTTCGGAAATTAATTCCTCATTAGCAGCACTAGAACCCAAACAAAGGAAATCCATAATTTCAAAAAATGCTTAAAATGTATAAAACCAAACGAAATCCGAATAATCAGTTATATCACATATAGCTAAGGACCGAACTACGATGGAGGGAGTTAATCCTTAGGTTTAAGAATTTACACAAATTTAGATAATAGTAATTGAACAATGTGTACACATGAGATATTATCTCACGTACAAGTACACCATATCTAAGAAAAATAAAGAGCATACATCTCTACCACGGGGAATTGTTTTACCAACTCCACACTGCAATAAAATGCAAACTCCTGTATTAAATATTTTACGAAAGGATAAGCCTTGATTAATAAAGCGGTCACAATGTCTAATAAGAAAGTCTGTATAGTTTACGCTAGCTCTCGCAGATCAACTGTGAAGCAAACACTCCGTAAGCAAAAGAAGCTGGAATATTACTGTCCATATTAGAGAAATTGATAACTTTGGAATGAAAATCGTCCCTTTTTGTAAATTTTATGCTGAGATGACCATTTTGTCAAATTCGAGATACATGTATGTTCAATAAAGATGTAGATCTTGTAGATTATGTTCAAATGAAGATAAATACATATATAATAAATAAACTTTCTCATGTCACGCCTTTTATCAATCCTGGCCTTGAAGACAATTGGAAGACCATACTTCATTCCTTGTAGGGCACTCGGTAGATATCCTTGGTGCTGGATTTGGCTTAGCATTTTTTTTTTTTTTTTTTTTTTTTTTTTTTTTGCAAATGAGTACTTCTTCTCTGANTCTCTGACTTTTGGATTATGGCTTTCTTTATTATATGATTTAAATGCTGCTGATGAGAGGTTATTCCTTGAAACACGTGTACAGCATAACGAAATTTACTGTTTTTATGCAACGTTGGTATTTTTTTGTATTTTGAAATATATGAAGGAGTCGATATAGAACAACATCCGAAAAAGATCTAAAATGGCACTGAAAACAGCTAAGAACAGATCTCTAGCTATTAGTTATTTGTATGGTATCACTAAATCTCGCCACAATGATCTGTATAAAACCGTCATATTTACTTAATAAAGAATAAGACAAATGTATTGTTGTCAAAGTTTCTAGAGAAAAACAGTTGTTTTATGCTGAAATATTTGACCACGCGCTTACGACATTATCTTTATCAATGACATTCATTGATTTAAGAATAATGTTATTTTTTAAGAGTCTAATTATCACAAAAAGATAAAAGAGAAGGAGAAGTGTATGAAAATATTTGAAGTCCTGCATGATGACAATTTAAAGTTTATCCTGCAAAGAATCTGCATATTTTTTACATAAAAGATCAAACTATTATACAAATGTATAAAACATCTGAGACACTTTGATAAAAATGATATGACACAGTGAATTTTATAACAGTTTTCACAAATCACTAACTAGTGAACGAATAGGATCTTTGCCAGAGAGTTGTAAAAGTATCTTGATGAATGCGTTATAAAATCTGTTAATAGACAATATTATTACTGATATCTGATGCTTTAAGTGATGAAATTAAATATGATATAGCTTTTATTAATAATACTTTAAGGAAACACATTATTAAATTTACAGAGGATTATGTTTACAGAATGCGTTTTTGCATATAACTCGTAAGTTTTTATCAGAAGTAGCATGGTATATAGTTTAGTGATACAAGGTCTTTCTTTGTGAATTACACTGGATTGGATTTGAAACTTAAACTGCATATTTCGTTCTTCATATTTTCGTACATGCATCTACGATGGCCTATAGTGACCTTTCAAAACACAAAAGATTTTTTATGTTACTTTCATGTACAAACACAAACTGATGAAATTTCTTCTACATTTTTTCACACACTAACGAATAGGTTTTTTGTACGTTATTTTCACGTGTACAAAATTTTAAACTTATGTAAAACTTTTGAATGAATGTTCCCGTGTCCAGATATCTTGTAAAAAAATTCGACAACTGTTATATTTCAAGGATTTCAAGCATTCTAATGTTATGGATAGTTATAAGAAAATTCATAAAGTAGATAATATATTGAATGTAAAATAGGGGATAACAGCACATGGTCACACATTGCTATAAATAACAAAATACCGATGTAACTGTTAATTTTGTTTCTGCATAAATGCATTTCGATAACTTATGTTTCTTCAATGCAGATAAAATCAAAACATTTGAAAGTCCATAAACTGAAATACGTGTTAAAACTCATAAATTGTAACACAGTTTAATTTCTTTACCTATTTGTGTATAAAGTCAAATTTAACATGTCTTACCACAGCATTCAATTTCTATTTCTTCGAAAAGAAAAATGTGATGTGAGTTTTTTCGTTTTTTGAAGAATCTGAAATCGTTCGTTTGATCGTTTATCTTTGATTTGATTTATTTGGCTGCTTAGGACAATAAATTAAGTAACAAAAACAATTTCCTGAAGTATAAATTATTAATAAACTTATTCTGTTTTTGATCTTGTTATGGATTACCTAGTAATGTTTCCTTCATCTTGTATGATGTGTGATTTCTGTTGCTTTCTCTATAACTGTGTCTAAAGGGAATAAGAATCCGTAATAAATCTAAAACTTAAAAAAAAAAAAAATATGCATTGTCTTAAATGTGAAGCTTCGAAGATCGATATATCTCTCTTATTTAAGAAGAGTGTGCGTATTCCTATATTTTCTTAATCATGCAACCATTATGCTATTCTTACAACATATGTAGCTGTTTTATTGATTTAAGGATTTTAGATTATTTTTATTATTGAATGTGTATTCAAGATCCTATCGACTGCGACATATATAAAGCTTACCAAGATACTATTAAAATTGCAAAGGTCGTCATCAATGGAACATATACTTTGAAAATTGCTGATAGATCTAAAGGCAATCACTAATGTAATTGGTACATATTGTGATTTGTTTTAGTATTATGCAGTTGCGAAATATCAACTATCTTTGAAGCTTGAAATAGTTAATACTTGTTATGTATAATTAGTGAGATTCTCACTCTAAAATAAATGGAAGTAAATTAAATAAAAAGTTATTTCATTGTGGACAGACTTCAGAATATTCTGATGCAGGTAAGACCTCGTATTCCCTAAAATTGGTCTTTTTTCTTTTTATATAACTGTATGTTAAAACTGTGAAAATGTGACCAATTATAAAAAGAATGTATGTCTCATCTTAGTAATACAACAACTAGAATTCATTGTTACTTTGCCCATCTAAACAAAATGTCCTAGTTTATGAAGTTCAATTTGTTGTAAGTCAACTTTTCTATTTTGATTGGTAATTTGTTCTCCATCAGCTTTAAGTTTACACATATTTTGGTTTATGAATGTCCAAATGTTTTGATTTTATATGCACTGAAGAGACATTACTTGCCGAAATGCACATATGCAAAAACTAAATTCACGTTAACTTAAGCATTTTGCTATAAATTCCCTTCAAAAAATGAACAAAATTTGCAGGCCTTTTTTAGGTGTCACCCAATCAGTGTTTTGAACATATAGTGAAAGTAGGTCGAAAACATCTAAAGATGCATTTTTGCATCTTTTAATCACCTAAGGGGAATTAATGCATGAAATATCCATTTAAATGACTTCCCAAAAGACAACCCTGCGAAGTTAATAAGATGTAATTTTTACAATTAATGGAGGTGATTTCCAATAAACTTGTATGATGTCATAATATCTTCTTTTAGAATTGGTTTCCACTGGGAATCTCTTACAAGGCATGGTGTTGGGAAGGAAACGTTAGTCGAGAAATGTTAAAGAAATGAATTGATGGTTTCACGCCTAAAACCGAAACATGGTGAATTCTTAATCGTGTCATAACATATAGTCTATGGCTAAAATCGATTCAAAACATGTATGTAAGAGGATTTTGAATTTTAAGCCAGCTGGTAACCAAATAAAAGAGCCAAAACTATCTGTTAAATAATATTTACATATATATTCTAACACTTTTAAGTCATTTTCATTACTTTGTCCAATATTATAGGTAATATCTGCGTGATTAGTTTGAAAACATTAGATTTAAGCTATTTTTACAGGAATTTCTCAGTATTCAATATGTTCTAAATGAGAAAGTCTGTATAATTTGTACTAGCTCTCGCGTTATGAAGCAACTGTGAAACGTACAATCCATAGGCAGGAAAAGCTTGATTATTACTGTCCATGTTAGGGAAATTGATAATTTTTAAATTAAAATCGTTCCTTTTGTCATAAGTATTGAGATGACCATTTTCGTCAAATTCGAGATGTCAGTTCAAAAGACTGTAGATTTAGTGGTTTCTGTCGTTTCCTTTATCTCTAGTTCTGGCCGATATATTAATGGGATTCATTTAGCAAAAAATGCGTTATTGGTGGAAAGAACATCATCAATATATCTATAAATGAGATTGAGCGATCAGCATCTTTTATTTTATGATCTTTTACGAGTGCCTGAAGAAATTCAGTCTCGTTAGAATATAAAAAAAAGTCTGCTAGTAGAGGAGCATAATTAGTGCCCATGGGTATGCCAACTTACGGTTGATAAAAAGCACCGCCAGAAGTGACATATATATTACCAATTAGAAAATCAAGCATACCGCACACCTAATTTTCATCGTAGCATAAGTATCCTTTAAGATTAGTTTTTTGAAAAAAAATGTAGAATTGTAACCTAACACACTATTTTTTTTTTATTTTTTTATTTTTTTATTTTTTTTTTTTTTTTTTTTTTTTTTTTTTTT